>BDJD01010944.1:3411-34794 GCA_002564525.1 Rosa multiflora
ACAATACATCAAGATCCTATCCACCATCCACCCTTGGGTCATCCCTAGAAGGTTGCTTGCTTTCAAGGATCTTCAAGTTCCTCGTCTCAAGGCCGTCATCCATCTTTCACGGTATATTTCATACTTTCTTTTGTTTTCCTTTGTTTGATTCGTAGAGTTATGAATTCTAGTTAACATGACGTTAAGGGCAAAGTTTAAAGCCCATTTATATGTTTTCAAATAAAATTGTGATTTTTGTATGTTGATTTATATGTTGCTTTTGTGAGATTGCTTGATTGATTTTGTTTTACAGAAAACTTTTGCATGTTTATGTTCTTTGGCGGCCAACTTAGGATATATGCATGTAATTGGAGCTAATTTAAGTAGTGAAGGCTTTGGACAAAAGTTGAAATCAATTAAAGAGGATTGCAAATAGGTGAACTTATTCATAACTAGGTTGTGCACTTTGGTTGACATCCTTTCTTTGTTCTTAATGAGTTGAATGTGTTCTTGATTAGCTAGCTTTCTAGACTATGATTGCATGTTCAATAGGATTGATTTAGGTGCTTTCACTTAGATTAATTATTCAAGGAAAGTAAAAAATGGGAAATCGTTTGCTTTCTAACGTTTCACATGGTCAACTTCTTTCTCATGACATAGAAAATCAACTATAGGAATTGTAATTGGATTTCTTGCATATGATTGTGGTTTTGATCTTTATTCCTTGCGTTCCACCCTTATATATATGTTTTTATGTTTTCTTTATTTTAACTTTTAATTTTATAAACCTTAAACCCCCCTTTTATTTCGTTATTTGTATATATTCTTTTTGTAAATTAATTTATACTTCTATTAATTCTTTATTTGTTTTTGCAATTACAGGTGTACCCTCAATCCCCGGCTAGAACGATCCCTATTTACTATATACTAACGATGACATTTTCAGGATTAAATTGCGCGCTTACTTTGAGCGTATCAATTTTGCATAGGGCCATAAAGTTGTTGCATCCAGCAAGCAAAGATCCAAGAGGATGAGTAGAAAGGTTTTGCTGCTGCACTAACTGGACAAGAACAGCAGAGTCAGATTCAATTTCCAGCTTGGGGATGTGCAGGCTTGAGGCTAACTTTAAACCATAGAAAAGACCCCAGGCTTCAGCCTCCAGAATCTCACTAACCCCTAAGTTGATTTGGAAGCCAATCACCCAACTCCGAGTATCTCTGATGACTCCACCAGCCCCAATTTTACCAGAAGCAGAACTTCGAGTTCCATCAACATTTAGTTTGTAAAAATTTTCTGGAGGTTTCTTCTAGCAAAGTCTGATGAGACTATACCATATTGGAACTGCTTGTCTTGTAAATGGCATTTTTCCACTCCATAGCATAATCCCATATAAGTTTATCAGGGCATGTAGGCATAATAAATGACACATCAAAGACTTGCTTATTCCTTCACTTCCAGATGAACCAACAAATAAAAACAAAAAGATTGCACCATTTGATATTATTTTTGATGATGGTATGACAATGTAGTTGAACAAGAATCCATGTTACATCCCGAACCCAGAAATTACGATTTACTCTCTATTTGGGATATACTTGTTGGATACTTTCTTTTTAACCGTTATAAATGATTTAGTGGCCCTAAAAGTTGACTTTTTGTTTGGGTCATAATTTGAGAAAATTTTGTTCTAGAGAGTTGTAGAGGACGTTAAACCCAGCGCGTGCATATGTGGTACGTAAAAATCGGAGCTCGTATGCAAAAGTTATAAGCAAAATTCAAAAGTTACTGTTCATGATAATTTTTGGATAAAAATAGAAATTTACCCAGGTAGGTTTCCAAAACCGGAAACCCACCCCCCCCCATTCTTTTTCTCTCTCCCCGACTCTCCCTTCCTCTCTCGGCCGATTCGCTCCCCCTCCGATTTCTTCCTCTTCCGGCCGCCTCCGGACGTAATCCGGCCACCCCTAAGCTCGATTTCCTCCCCCGGTCACGTCTGTGGAAGCATCTTTGGACGATTTGGCCGGAAAAGCTCGGATCGAACGAATTTCCTCCCCGGTTGCAGTTTTGGATTTTGGCCGATTCCCGGCCATTCCGGCCATCTCCGGCCCCCATCTCACCGTCGAAGGTTCGGTTTTCTTCACTGATCATTTCCCCTATGGCCTTGTATCATGATTTGTTGTGTAGAGGTCGAATCGACGAATTGAAATTCTAGGGTTCTTGAAGTTTTCTGGGTTTTTTTCATTGTTTGATTTCGGCCATTTAGAGTTAAAATTGATCAATGTTGTAGTTGAGAAGTTGATTGGGTCTGTTGAGATGATGTTGTTGCCGGAATTTGGTGGTCATCGGAGCAGGTCGTCGCCGGCGCGTGGGGCCACTGTAGGCAGCGCGTGGAGGCGCGTATTGTAGGGTTTTAGATGTCATTTTAATCCCCTATACCAGTTAATGATTGTAGGATGTAATGTATGAAGTTTGGTTGACATCGGAGGAATTTCGGATTGAGATTAAATTGTATAATTAACGGATTACGTGAATTCGAACGTCAGAATTATTTCGAATTCACTCAAGAATTTAATTATCGATGATTGAATATTGATGGAGTTAAGAATGTGGTAGAATGTTGAGAAGTCGAATTGGTAGGAAGGGGGATGATTTTACATTTACAATTATAAGTATCGTAAAGTTAAAAATCCGTCCTGTAAATTATATTTATGATTGTTATTCGTACAGGACGAGAGGAGTCTCCGTACGAGGAGAGTCACGAGCGACGTCAGGAGTGACCGCATATTGTGAGTGGACCTTTGATTTTAATTGATGCATGCAAATTAAATTCCGCAAGTTTTAAGATATTGAATTATCAACTTAATTATCGAGCATTTTATTTTGGTTTGGTTTATTGAATGATTTATTGGTTTGAACTTTTGAATTAAGTTTCGTTATGCTCGATTTGAGGATTTTGATTTATGCGGATCCATTTATACTATTTATTTTATTTTATTCGACGATTAGAGATTATAATGAGATTTCGATGAAGCAAGATTTTATACCCTATTTGTATTTGAACCTGAGATGAGCTTGGCGTGCGGGGCCACGTCTTTATACATTTGGATTATTATTTTTGCGAGATAAGTGGGGAAATTATACAGATTTACTGGCTTTTGACGATCATCTTCCTCACCATACGCGGGTCATGTGAATAGGTCTCCTCCTCACTTACTTTGTGTTTGTAAGTGGCAGTGAGGTAGCTTTCTCCTCCTCACGTGGGTGGTAGTCGAGGTGATATTCTCCTCCTCGCACAATCTATGTGCGAATGGTAGTTGAGGTTATTAGTTCTCCTCCTCGCACAATCTATGTGTGAGTGGCAGTCGAGGGCAGGTAGAGCCTGAGGGGCTCCATTCCCGTATGGTGAACCCATTTCCCCTATGTTCTTTGGTTGTTGTTCTTGACTAGCGGGGCTAGTCGGTCCTTTCTTATTATTGCATGCATTGGGAGTTTTATGGAAATAAATGTGGAAAAGTATAAAACCCTTTTTCTTTCAATTATTTATTTTTGTCCACTCACGCTAACGTTTTATATACTTTTCCCTGGGCCCTTCGGTTTTAAATGCCCAGATTGCAGTACTGTTGCTCGGTGTACGAGAGTGAGCCATAGTTACCGCACCTGCTTCCGCCATCACATTCTGTAGGTTACCTGGTTAACCTACTGTATTCCTTGTCTTTTTATATTCCTAGAATGCTCTGATTACTAAGGGATATGTGACCCAACTTATATGTTTTATATTTGAGGTCTATGACCTAACTTTGGTGATTGTAGTAACTTATACCTTTCGGAGATTATGTTTAATGTTTTTAACTTTGAGATGGGTTTGGATGAATTTGGAAGCAGGGTGGCTCCAGGAGTTATGGTTGGGTTATTAGAAGTGATTTATTGGCTTTCCGCAGGATTTTGGGTTATCCATTTTTAAGGGAGGTTATGCCGAAATTTTTGGTAAATCTCCTTTAAAGGTGGGTCCCGCAGGGCCACTTCGGATTCCAGGGTGGAATTCGGTGCGGGTCTTGTCAGTTGGTATCAGAGCACTAGGTTTCTAGATTCTGTAGACTTCCTTACTTCCTTGCTACTTTATATGCTTAATGACGCCTGGTACTTCCCGAGTGATGGCCCGACCGCGGCGGATCCCCATCGTGTGCTCTTCGGTACTAGTGTGTTATTCTGCGTGTAAAGTAGATACCTTGTTGTACTTATCCTTGAACTCCCTAATTACTTTTCTTCAGGTACTATGGCTCGAAATCGCCGAGCACGTGAGAGAACTCCGGTTGGGGAAGATGAGCCGTTACCTAGGGGATTTGCGGATTCTTTTGGACAGTTCTTTCGGCAGATTGCCGCAGCACTCCCCGGGTCACGTACTGATTATACTGTAGAGCGTGCTAGGAGGCATGGGGCTCAGACTTTTACTTCAGCCGCCTCACCTGTAGAGGCTCAGCGGTGGATTGACAGGATGGAGAGAGTTTTCTCCCAGATGGACCTTCCAGAGGATAGGAAAGTGACTTTGGCGGTACAATTTCTTGAGGATACCGCATGGCATTGGTGGATTGATGTTTCAAATGACCCTGCAAATGTTGGCCCCATGACATGGGATGCCACAATAATTTTAGAGATCACCTTATAGATTGTAGTGCACAGACTAATAGGTCTGAAATTAGTCATATATATGATGTGGTCCATCAATCTTGGGGATGAGAGAGATAATTGTGTGGTTGAGTCCAGGAGGAATTGTGTTAGACATGAAAGCATCGCTAACAACTTTGAAAATCTCACAGGAGTATATTTGGCAATGATGCTGATAAAAGATGGCAGGAAAGCCATCAAAACCAGGAGCCTTAAGTCCACCAATTGAAAAGAGAGAGTCATTGACTTCCAGAAGAGTAATAGGCCTGCAGATGCTATCTAAGCTTGACTGATCAATAAAAGGAAATAACCATGGGATTAAGAATCTAATATCATCAGAGCAATGTCGAGAGAAAAGATCAGTGAAGAAGTCAACAACAATCTTTTTCATAGAATCAGAGTCAGTAAAACAGTTACCATTGCTGTAAAAAAGGCCCTCAATTTTATGTCTTCTCCTTCTAACCAGAGTAATAAGATGGAAAAACCTAGTGTTTCTGTCACCATCTTGAAGCCACTTATCTCTTGATTTTTGTCTCCAGAACATGTTTTCTTGGTCTATGAGCGTTTCATATTCTTGAATGAGATCAGCCTCAAGATTAATCAGGAAGGGGTTATCAAACCTGTCTCTTGCCTTTTGAATTCCCCCAATTCTGGCAAGGAGTCTCTTTTTCTTATGCATCAGAAGGCCAAACACATCTTTGTTCCACTTAGAAAGAGCTGTAGCTAGAGCTTTGACTTTGGAGGAGAAATCACCAGTCAAAGAACTCCAAGTATTGGATACAAAATCAACGTAGTTATCATGTGAAAACTACATAGCTTGGAAACGAAAAGAGACAGCCTATTCACAAAATTGTTAGAGAATAATTGCATAATAATAGGACAGTGATCATACTTTAGGCAAGTGTTGGATGAAGGCTTCATCAAAAGTAGCTCTCCAAGAAACATTACAGAAACCTCTATCCAATCTTTCTTTGATTCTATTATTACTCCAAGTACAGCAAGAACCATGGAATCAAATATCAATCATAGCACTTCTATTTATCCAGTCTCTAAGGCCACCAAAACGCCCGGTGAAAGGACCACAATTTTTATCATTACAGGAGACTAACTCATTAAAATCACCTATAAGCATCTAAGGAAGATTGAATCTGGCAGAAAGGTTATCAAAGTAAGGCCATAGTAAAGCTCTATTAGTGTGAGTCGAGCTGGCATAAACAATAGTAAGCATCCAGGAAGCCTGGCCAGGGAGAGTAACTTTAACAGAAATTGATAGAAAATTCTCATCAATGAAATCAATTTTAATCATGTTGTTATTCCAAAGTAACCAAACGCCACTAGAGAAACCTTCAGCTTCAACAACCCTTGAATCAGAGAAGCCAAGTAATCTAAAACTAGCACAAGCTTTAGAGAATTGAACACGGGGTTCACAAATAGCTAACACATCAACAGAGTGAATATTAACAAGGTCTGCAATTGCATATCTAAAGTTCTCACTTCCAGCACCTCGAGCATTCCAAAATAAAGTTTTAAACATTGAGAATGCAAAGAAGGAGAGGTTAAACACCTCTAAATCAGACATCAACCATACCCTCCCCATCTTGGTAAGGTAGGTTATCATCATTGGTCAGCATGCTAATAGCAGAGAAGGTCTTTTCCACAAATGTTTCAGAGTCCATATCAAGAGATGAGGTACTGGCCTTGTCCCCAATGGCCTCTTCAAGAGGACAATGCCCATAGATGGCAGCAATTCCATCTCCTAAAGCATTGGTTCCCATATTTTCAAAGGAGAGCTTTTTGAAAATGTGAGAATTATGTTTAGGACCATAAACAGCCACACCCTTGGATTTTCTTTGATACTAAAGATTAGTTTTAGAGTCACTAGAAGTTTCAACATTAGACACATTTAGTCTTCAGAGATATAGTTTTCTCATTGTGAGCAGTAACTTTCACAGAGGAATAATGATTACCAGAGGGGCTAGGTTTCCTTACAGAGGTATAGGTAGCAGTAGCATTCTTCGTATTGGTAGGCTTATTGTTCATAGGAACTGTCTTCTTCTTCCCTTGGAAGCTTCTCCAAAGTTTCACAATGAAACAACCACACCCTTGGATTTTCTTTGATACTAAAGATTAGTTTTAGAGTCACTAGAAGTTTCAACATTAGACACATTTAGTCTTCAGAGTTCAGAGATATAGTTTTCTCATTGTGAGCAGTAACTTTCACAGAGGAATAATGATTACCAGAGGGGATAGGTTTCCTTACAGAGGTATAGGTAGCAGTAGCATTCTTCGTATTGGTAGGCTTATTGTTCATAGGAACTGTCTTCTTCTTCCCTTGGAAGCTTCTCCAAAGTTTCACAATAGGAGGGCTGCTATTAGAAGAGTTATTCTCAATGGTCTACTCAGGCAACTCAGAGTCCTTGCCACTTTCCTCCTGCAAAACAGCAAATCTGGAACCACTGTCATTACTATTTTTCCTAGATCCACCAGACTTTCCATTCTACTTTTTATTCCTATAACTCATCAACATCCAAGGTCCAATGTCTTCTTTAATAATATCCCCTTGTCTCTTAGCATTCACATCCTGCAGTGTTGTAGAAATGTTCATCTCAGTTGGAGAAGATGTCTCATCACCAGACGTATGAGATGGAGTAGTAGCATTAAAAGTGCTCATGTTTTTATTAGCTTCACCAGTATCATTCTTAATTGAGAGACACTTGTCTTTTGAATGGCCAAAGCGGCCACACTCAAAGCATATGAGAGAGATGCTTTCATAAACCACATTATGAGCAATGGATTCCACTTCAACAAAAGGACGTAGAGGCTTAGAAAGATCAACCTCAATGCAAGCACGAGCAAACTGTCCTCTAGCCTGACCAATTGTGAGTTTGTCCACTTTGACTACATCACCAAGGATTTTCCCAATTTTGGCCCCAGTATGGTCCTTGAAAAATTTGACAGGCAAACCAAAAATTCTGACCCACAGAGCCATCTTCCCAATCACTTCATTCATGGGATCAAAAGCAGGTCTCCATTTCCTAACAATCGATCAAAGTCTACCCAGCAAGGATCCAAGGACCTCCATAGAGAGCATAATTCATATCTTCCTCCATATTAAACTTGACAATGAAGAAATCATTAGGTAAATCGATGAGTTGCCACCCCCCTTTCACTTGCCATTTTCTTCTTCATCCTCTAAGCATGAAATCAAAAGTATTAGTGGAGTTAGGCTTCCCCATGAGTTTAACAATCATAGCACAACGCCATTCATAGTCATGCTTATTATGAACCTTATCAGAGAAAGTAACATTTTGCCCATGCTTACCCATGGAGTAGGAGCAGTCTTCGTCAATGAATTTGAAGTCCTCAGTCATAGTCTACCAGTAACGATCGACCGAGTTTTTTAGAGTACCAGCATAGGTCATCTGAGGTTGCAGAGTAGGTGAAGGATGAATCGAAGAATCAAGATCCTCCATCCGGAGAGTTTCCAAATCGGAGCTGATGTCACCACCATTCTTCACATGTTTCCTTTGCATCGTCGTGGAATCAAGGCCTCCACCACTTTCAGGAGAAAGGGCGGAGAACACGAAAGCCGAGGTAGCCACTAGGGATTTCAGGTAGTCGGAGATAGGCGGAGAGATTGAGAGGGAATGGGCCAATCAGAGACGAAGATGAGTAACAGATAGGTTTTGGGGAAAGCGCGTGAGGCGCATTCCAGCAAGACCACGATTTCTACAGTTGTAATTTGAGTATATTATTTTAATAAATAAGGATAAATTCAGAAAACACTTAAAATTTTCTGAGAATTTTAATTGGACTACTCCACCCGTACGTTTGCCTCGTTTAAGAATTTCTTAAATACAAAAATGACATCAATCACATCATCACCAATTGTTTCTCTGAATTCTCTCGGCCTCTCACGCACGCCGCACGAGACCTTTATTAACTCCCTCTCTCTCTCGCCCGAAAAACCACCCTCGGCAGTCGGCTCTCATTTTCTCTATAGCAAATCTTCACCGCTTTCTTTAAGGAGGAATCAAGGGCCCTCGCATCTCTCTTTGCTGGTATGAAATTTCAACCCCTTCTTAAGTAGAGCAGTCGAGCTATGTTTAGAAATGAATCCCAAATGTTTAATTTGTTCACTTCCTCCTTGAAAGAAAGAAAGAAAGAAAGAAGGATTGTTTTTTCCATTTGATAGAAAACAGTGGGCTCTGTTAGTTTCTGAAATCAGGCTGGAATTTTTCTTTGTTAAACTTCACGTTGGAGTACTGTTTCACTTTATTTTCCTGGGTATGAACCCAGTGATATTTACTTGAATATATGTGGAGATGTTAGATTAGCAGGTATCCACAGCTTGAATTGATGAAATTCTGTTATTTTTAACTACAGTATTGGTGTTGTTCCATACAAGTTATAGATGGAAAACCAAAACAACCAAACATTGATCAACCAATTCTACGTGTTCCTTTAGAATCCCTTCATCTGATACATGCCGCAGGTGTTTTATGTGTTAAAAAGGTTATGAGAGGGTCACGCTTAGTTGAGTGCAGCTTGGCCAAGAGCACAAGACAAGTGTGAAATCCTTAACTCGGCAGTCAATGTATGTGTGCTGATGTGCTTTTAACAAATAAAATGGAACTTCAGTACAGCAATAGGATCTTGTCAAATGATTTTACCATAGTGGGGGTTCAAATTGTTGAAGTCTTCAATACTTTGTGGAGGTGCCAATTATAATATCTTCAGGGTTGAACATTTTTTTTCCTTATTCATATATACATACATATATTTTTTTAATTTTATTTAGAATGATTGCTGCCTCATTTAGTAGCCTTTTTCTTGGTGTTGGCTTTGCTTGTAATCCTGCATCATGGAAGTTCTATACGACGGTAGTACTGTCTTGTTGCTTCAGTTTTCTTATTCTAGTATTGGTCTAATTTTATATAGGTTCCCACGCGTAATATTTTGGCTCCTCTTTTCAAGTCTTATTTTCTGTATGTCTGGGTTGTTATCACTGTCCGTGTAATGTTAGTGTATGTAACTTTAGATAATAAAATTCTTGTTAAGTTCTGCGTTTTGAACTTCTGGTTTATATGCAAACAGAGATGGTTGTTCCTCCACCAGTCAGGCCACCTACTATTACAAAGTTTCTAAAGCCTTATGTCCTGAAAATGCACTTTACAAATAAATATGTAAGTGCCCAGGTAGTCCACTCACCAACTGCCACTGTAGCCTCTTCTGCAAGCTCGCAGGAAAAAGCCTTGAGAGAGAGCCTGGAGTCGCATAGGGATGTTGCTGCTGCTGCAAAGATTGGGAAGATATTAGGGGAGCGCCTGCTGCTCAAGAATATCCCTGCTGTATCAGTCCACTTGAAGAGAGAACAGAAATATCATGGTAAGGTTAAAGCTGTCATTGATAATGTGGTAGAAGCTGGTGTCAAACTACTCTGATTTTGTAGAAGGATAATAAGGAGACATTAGGTTACTTACTGTCTGGTTCTCATGTTTTAAGAAAAGAAAGTATTGATGCAATGAGCATTTATTTTTCCATCATGTTGGATGTTGATTTTGATTTCAGTTATGTTATTTATGGGATTACTATTCATGGAATGCTCCTTTTTAGATATGATTTGGGGTCAAAATATTTGAGTCATTATCATCATGGTTTGACATGTTTATGACTGCATGTTTTGTTGTCGGAGTGTTGACTGGCGGTGTTGGCTTTCACCGATTACAAACAGTCCGGTGGTCATGGTTGTGTTGTCTGGATTATCGATTTTGCTTATTGCAATGTTTTTCATCTGAAATCTATGGTTCCCAAGATTAGCAAAAGGCACACCTTCTTTGGCCCCCGGTATTGAAATACCAAGGCCTCGAGTTACAAAGGGTTCTCCGTTACACCCCTGTCAAATTTTCTGTTCATCAGTCTGACCCTCTTCTTTCTTCCTCTCTATCTCTGAGAAATAAACATAAAGAGAAAATTACTGACT
The DNA here is from genome assembly GCA_002564525.1 of Rosa multiflora. NCBI lineage: Eukaryota > Viridiplantae > Streptophyta > Magnoliopsida > Rosales > Rosaceae > Rosa > Rosa multiflora. The sequence continues at coordinate 14,037 of BDJD01010944.1, forward strand.
TCTCTGTGTCTATATTTGGATTGTCCGGCAAATGTTTTAATGTAGGGAGTTCAGACAATTTATGGAGTGTTGTTGTACCAAAAATAAAAAGAAATATTTATTGTTTAGCCATTATATTGTTGGTCACAAAATAATTGAAAAATGGGATGGGCTTTAGTTCTCTCAAGATGTTTCTCTCCTTTGCTAAAGAAACAGCGAGTCATGAAATGGAACTCAACTACTTGCTATCAACATGGCATGTGAAAGTTCAAGTAATGTCTCTCTCCTTGACAAGGAACGCTTGATGTGTACAAGCAGAGACAGAAATAGTATGAAAGAGGGAAGACAGAAGAGCAGAAAGAAATGGCCTAGTTTTGCAAATTGCCAGAAGAGATCGTCAAGATTGCTCCCAAAGCTTTGTTGTGATTTAGATGTATTCATAAGTCGTGGTACCATCTAATAAATTCTCCCGGGATCATGGTGAAGAATATTTCAAATTCAATGAGCAACAAATTCGCCACCTCCGGTTGTTGGATTAAAGGGTTCACTCTCAGTATGGGACTTTGTGAGATTGTCGAAGTTGAAGCTTGGGGCCTTTACATTGGTTTAAACCATTGACCTACATATTAAAAGATTGGAAGTTGAAAATGACTCGACCATTGTGGAAAATCTCATAAACTGTGGAAATATTGATAATCATTCTTTTCGAACTCTTAATGCCAATTGCAGAGATATGACACGAGTTTTTTTTTTTTTTTTTTTTCAATGACATGATACAAGAGTTTGATCTCTGTTTTATCCACCACATCCATAGAAAACGAAACTTTGTAGCGGATATTTTGTCAAAGGATAATATTAACTCTTCTAGAGAAACAATTTTCTGGGATCAAGCTCCCCCATACAATTCAGACACTTCTTGATGATATTGCTAGCAGTGGCCATACTAGTGTTGTAAACTCTCTTTTCCTGTGCTTTAGTTAGTTTCTCTCTTTCTTAGGCCCTTTCGGCCTTGTAACTAAAAAAAAAAAAGAATGTTGGCGGATATCTCAAGTTCACCTATGAATGAAGTAGAAAACAAAAAGGCAATCACATGCTTCTTGATCAGTCTTATGCACCAAATGATCATTTTATTAAGTTTGTCTAATTTTTTTTTTTTGTTTCAAATAATTGAAACTAGAATCTCTACCGACTTAATAAAGTGAGAGTCACTATCTATCTTGTGAGTTGTGCTTGATACGTAACAGCATCTGAGGATAGAGTTAGATAACTCGTAATAGATATTTATAATGGAGTGTATAAATCTGAAAATATGGTATTTGTAAAGGAGCGTATAGCAAAACCTTGAATTAGTGTGGACTGAGGGACTGGTAGGTAAGTTTTTGAAAAAGAAAAAAGAAAAAAAAACAGAATGGGTTACCGCCACGTGGGTAGTTTCTGTAGAGTTAGTTGCTTCAGTGGTAGGTCAAGGAATCCAGGTGTGCAAAGAAAAGGAGATATAGAAAAGAGACTTGATGATGTTGTGTTGTGAACTTGTGATTAGAAAGATCGGAAGCGCGCGAAAATGGAAGACGGAGGAGGAGCAGGAGCAGGAGAGGGCGAGCGGAATCGAACGAGTCCGTCGAGTAGTAGCAGCAGACTGAGAGTCAGAGCCGACCCTTTCTTGGGGGTGTGCCGCTGCTTCAGCGTCATCACTGCTCTCACTGCCATTCTCTGTATCGTCGTCAACGTCCTCTCCCCCATTCGATCCTTCACGAACGGATCTGATGTACTCTCTCTCTCTCTCTCTCTCTCTGTTTACTTGTGTTTATGTCTTGATTGGTGATATTTCTTTGTAGATTTTCGATGGTATATTTCGGTGTTATGCTGTTATCATTGCCTTTTTTGTGGTTGTGGCTGAGACCGAGTGGGCATTCGTTATGAAGTTCTGGAAGGTTCGTTTCGTTTCGTTTCGTTTTCATTACTTCATTCAATCCCTATTTTCATTTTCTAAATTACTCTTGTGCACCATTTTGGCTACTTAACTCTTAAAGTCTCTAACCTTAACAAAACAATACTAACATACCTGTCTATGACAAGACTCAAAATGCCCTTGTCTTACATTAGGATTTGTATTGTCTCTCCTTGTTTTCACCTGATTTACTCCATATAGCTTAACCTAAAGGCACCTTTCAACATTTCACACTTGCCCTTGAGCTGCATATACTTCCATCGTCTAAATGCCACTCCAGTATCATTAACTCGAATGCTGTTCATGAATTGTTGTAAGTCTAGTGTTGAATAAAAATAAGGAAAAAAAAAATTAAGAGTGAAAGAACTACTTTTAGAAACTTAAGTTTTGGAGCTATGCATATCACATGTTAACATAGGCAATTAAGAAGTTTATCAGAGTCAAATCTTGGCTACTAAATGCAATTATGATGAATTTCTATCTCCATTTCCTCATTCTCGCTTTGTTCAATATCATCAATTCACAGTTTTTAGGCCTTTGGCCAAATTAAATTTCTGGTAATATTGCTCCAAAAGTTTTCTTCTGTGATCTAATTTCAGTATTCAGTTAACTGTTTGCAGGTATTGGAGTATTGGGTTGGTAGGGGTATGCTGCAGATCTTGTAAGTCTTCAAATTTAGTACGAAATTTCTTGTTTTAATTTTATATAGTATCACCCTGCACCTTGACACTAGGGAGCACACCTGACTTTGTTCCAAACTGAGAAGAGTTTAATCATGAAATGGACACTAAACATAAGTGTGAGCATTAGAGACATAATCTGGTTTGACTGTGTCCAAACTTTTTTGAAGCAAGTTTATGTCTTTTTCACTCACAAGTATAGAGTTTATATGGTTTCTGATCTTCTGATTCATTATAATAGTGTTGCGGTCATGACAAGAGCTTTTCCTGACTATACTGGTGCTAATGATGCGCTTGTTCTTCTCCAGAACATAGCAAGCTATATGCTTCTTGCTTGTGGCGCGCTCTATGTTATTTCGGTAAGTCTAAGTACAAGAATCAGGCAATAATTCTGGCATACTTGCATTTGTTCATTTATGTTTCCTCTAGTATAGATTTATAGGTATGGTTGGTCCCTGTATGTAACTAAGCCTTGTCCAGTTCTAATCTGACCAATCCAATATTTATTGCTGGTTGTCGTAGTCAATTCAAATAATGCTTAACTAACTGGTTTAGCATGCCTCTCATCAATCAAAATTTGCTTGAGCGGGATTTAGGATCACATGGTTTTTGGTTGAGTTTACTAAATTTAGTCAGTACCTCTTTGGGTTGACTTAACTCGTAAAGCCTGTCATACCCTTCATTACTCTTCCGCATTCCTTTTTGGCTCCTTGAGTATATCCTAATTAAACGACTAATCTTCGGCATTTGATTGTTCAAGGGAATTTTATGTATTGGCTTCCTCAAACGTGCTCGCCAGAAGAAAGAAATTTCAAGGGATCAAGCAATTAAGGATCTTGAGGTAAGTGTACATTGGCATGATGTGTTGTTGTATGGGGAAGCCCATACATAGTTTTCAATGTGCCTTTTGCTTTTTGTATCACATAATATGTCTCTGCTGCCTTTTGCTTTTTGTATCACATAATATGTCTCTGCTGCCTTTTGCTTTTTGTATCACATAATATGTCTCTGCTGCCTTTTGCTTTTTGTATCACATAATATGTCTCTGCTGCCTTTTGCTTTTTGTATCACATAATATGTCTCTGCTGCCTTTTGCTTTTTGTATCACATAATATGTCTCTGCTGCCTTTTGCTTTTTGTATCACATAATATGTCTCTGCTGCCTTTTGCTTTTTGTATCACATAATATGTCTCTGCTGCCTTTTGCTTTTTGTATCACATAATATGTCTCTGCTGCCTTTTGCTTTTTGTATCACATAATATGTCTCTGCTGCCTTTTGCTTTTTGTATCACATAATATGTCTCTGCTGCCTTTTGCTTTTTGTATCACATAATATGTCTCTGCTGCCTTTTGCTTTTTGTATCACATAATATGTCTCTGCTGCCTTTTGCTTTTTGTATCACATAATATGTCTCTGCTGCCTTTTGCTTTTTGTATCACATAATATGTCTCTGCTGCCTTTTGCTTTTTGTATCACATAATATGTCTCTGCTGCCTTTTGCTTTTTGTATCACATAATATGTCTCTGCTGCCTTTTGCTTTTTGTATCACATAATATGTCTCTGCTGCCTTTTGCTTTTTGTATCACATAATATGTCTCTGCTGCCTTTTGCTTTTTGTATCACATAATATGTCTCTGCTGCCTTTTGCTTTTTGTATCACATAATATGTCTCTGCTGCCTTTTGCTTTTTGTATCACATAATATGTCTCTGCTGCCTTTTGCTTTTTGTATCACATAATATGTCTCTGCTGCCTTTTGCTTTTTGTATCACATAATATGTCTCTGCTGCCTTTTGCTTTTTGTATCACATAATATGTCTCTGCTGCCTTTTGCTTTTTGTATCACATAATATGTCTCTGCTATTAATAAGTTAAAAGCTGTTGGCCTTTCAGGTCTTTCTATATGTTCTTTCTCTAATTAAGTTTCTGAATTAAGCATATTTGCTTATGTCTTGTGTGAATGCTAAATCTATTATTGAAGTTTGATTGTATCACCTGATTATAAAATTCACAGGAATTGGAGCGGCGGAGGGAAGAACTTGAATACTTGCTTCTTGAGGAAAGAGCCTAAAACGAGATAGCCTAAGGGAAAGAAAAGTGACCTGTGAAGTGAGTGTGAACCTTTTCAATCAATTCATTTTGTATGTTCTTTTCCTTTTATTGTTTGATTCTCCTAGTGAGTTTCCTCAGCTTAGTTATTCACAGGAGCTTATTTCTTTGTATAGTTAATGTGAAAGGTGTGTCTTTCACTCTTTCCTTAATTAAAATGTCGAAGATATGTTTCCTGCAGACTTCTATCAAATACTTCTGCAAAGTTATTTTTTGATGCAGCACCTTGAGTTTTATTCTGTTAATTTTGATGTAAATTTCTTAAAATAATACCCAATGAAATTCCTTCTTAATTGATTCTTCTGTTGATTGTTAGGTTATGTTATACTTATCTAGTTATCTAGACTAGAGCTTACAGCTTAGTTTGACATATTTTCGTTAATATATGCACAGATTTGTTTTTTTCTTTTTCCCAAGTAAAAACCAAGAAACTTTTGTCCTGGATTTGATATTTTTGTTAGACCCAATCATGCAAGTACCCGTTCCAGTTTTATGGCATTCCTGCAATATCAGAGATATAACACAATATCTAAGACAAGAAAATACAATACCACTTCGATTCTGTGCGTGGAAGTTGAGGAAACAAAGTGGGGACTTGGATCTTTGATTGTAAATTGTTTCCTGGGGATAATGCCCCTTTCCATTCTTTATGGCTCAGATGGAAAATGTTGAGGTAGCAAATTAGATTAGACCGGAGATTAGGGGCCGTGACCACTTACTCAATTTTAGATTAAAAATTGTCCACTTACTGCACTAAGAGTTTTTTACTCCAATTTACCCAATATAACATCTATTGACAGTATTGCCCTCATTTTAATTAATAAATTACACTCATATCTCTCTCTCTCTCTCTCTCTCTCTCTCTCTCAGATCGCCTCCGCCTTCTCTTCCATCTCTTTCTCTCTCAGATCGTCTCCACCTTCTCTTCTAGATCGGCCGGTGAACCGCCATTTCCGACTTCACAAGGTGGCTAGATGTTTTGACCTTGATGTAGGGGCTCTAGTTCGCAGCGAGTCCACACTCCTTGATGATTATGATGAACAAGTATGAAGACGGCGAGGGCAGTGATTGAGAGGTGTAAAACGGCGTCGTAGCCGCAGGCTATGGCAGCGCGGAGGAGTTGAACGAGAAAGTGAGGAGCGAGGGCGTAGTGAATAGTGAGGAGAGAGGAGAGGTAGTTGGGTTTGCGAAATTGGGTGAGGGGGTCAAGGCCGGCGAGGCGCTGCTCGTCGGTCTGTCTCAGACTTCAATAACTTGAAGCAGTCGAGAACCAACGACGGAGAAGAAGATGGATTCTGCTACAACTGTAAGGAGTTTGGCCATACTGCTAAGGCTTGCACAAAACCGAAGAACTTGGCGTGCTTTACTTGTGGCCAAGCGGGACATTTCTCCAAGGATTGTACCCAGCAGCAGGGTAGAGGACAAGGGAACCAACAGAGGCAACTACCTCAGGGAAATGCGAGGGTGTTTGGTGTTGGTCAGCAGAATACCGGAGTGGAAGGTACATTATCCTTATTTGATTTCCTTGCTAGGGTGTTGTTTGATACGGGAGCGTCCCATTCCTTCATATCTAGTTCTGTGGTTGATATGTTAGGATTGACTCCTAGGCCTCTTGCTAGACCCTTGAGTATTATTTCTCCACTTGGTGTTTCCCTTGAGTTGTGTATGTTTTGTGATGCATGCCCGATTTTAATTGGTGGTAGGGAGTTTATCGCGACTTTGATTGTGTTAGCAGATCAAACGTATGATGTTATTTTGGGTGTTGATTGGCTGAGGCCAAATCACACAATGATTGATTGCTTTGAAATGGTAGTGTCATTTCATATACCTGGACAGCCGGTGTTTCGTTATCGGTGTCTTAGGTTAGATACTGCCTTGAGGGCAGGATTCTTAGCTCATGTGGAATCTGTGAGTTGTGTTGCGATTATGGCAGAGATTGCTGTAGTTTCCGAGTACAGTGATGTGTTTCAGGAGATACCAGGGTTACCTCCAAGGAGGGTAGTGGATTTTGCTATCGATGTGATACCAGGTACTGCACCTGTATCCATGGCACCTTTTCGGATGGCACCAACAGAACTTAAAGAGTTGAAGGAGCAAATTGATGGTTGACTTGAACAAGGGTTCATTAGACCTAGTACTTCTCCTTGGGGTGCGCCTGTGGTGTTTGCGAGGAAGAAGGATGGTTCACTACTGTTGTGTGTGGAATATTGGCAGTTGAACAAGGTGGCGATCAAGAATAGGTACCCTTTACCTAGGATTGATGACTTGTTTGACCAGCTTAAGGAAGCTACTGTATTCTCGAAGATTGATTTGAGATCTGTATATCACCAGTTGAGGGTGAAGGATGATGATGTTCCTAAAACTGCTTTTAGGACTAGGTATGGACACTTTGAGTTTGTTGTCATGCCTTTTGGTCTAACAAATGCACCTGCTACCTTTATGGACTTGATGAGCCATATGTTCAGTCCGTACTTGGATAAGTTCGTGGTGGTGTTCGTGGATGATATCTTGATTTATTCCAAGACATTGGAGGATCATGATATGCATCTACGGACTGTGCTACAGATTTTGAGAGAAAAGAAGTTGTTTGCGAAATTCGAGAAGTGTGAATTTTGGCAAAGGGAGGTCAAGTTCCTTGGTCATGTAATTTCGAAGGATGGAGTCTCTGTGGATCCTTCTAAGGTTGAAACAGTGATGAACTGGGGCCAACTCACTACGGTTACTGAGGTAAGTAGTTTTCTGGGTTTGGCAGGTTATTATCAGAGGTTCATTGAGGGATTTGCTAGTATAGCTTCGGCTTTGACCAAGTTGACCAGGAAAGATGTCCAGTTTGTGTGGACTGAGGAATGTGAGCGAGCACTCAATGAGTTGAAGAGAAGATTGACCACAGCCCCAGTGTTGACTATTCTCACAAGTGGTGGTGGTTTGGTTATCTATAGCGATGCGTCCCATCAGGGTTTGGGGTGTGTATTGATGCAGCATGGCAGTGTTGTCGCTTATTGCTCTAGACAGTTGAAGGTGCATGAGAGTAATTATCCCACTCATGATTTGGAGTTGGCTGCAGTTGTTTTTACCTTGAAGATTTGGAGGCATTACTTGTATGGAGAAAAGTTTGAACTCTTTTCGGATCATAAGCGTTTGAAGTATCTGTTCTCTCAGAAGGAGTTGAACATGAAACATGAGACAGAGAAGGTGGATGGAGCTCATAAAAGACTATGATTTTACCTTGGAGTATCATCCAGGAAAGGCCAATGTGGTGGCGGATGCTTTGAGTAGGAAGCCCAGAGGTATTGTTGCTTCTGTTATGGTTCAGGAGTGGCTTATGTTGGAGACTGCATCTAAGTTTGACCTCGTGCAAGCAAGAGTTGAGAATGAGAGTTTCCTTGGAAGTGTCCCGGTACAGCCTACCCTGATTTCCAGAATCATCCAGGGTCAAACAGAGGATGAGTTCTCACGTGCAAAGTTGGCAGAGTTAGCTGTGGATTCGTCCATTGGCGTTCCATCGGAGTGGTCAGTGGGAACGGATGGTGGTTTGCGGATGAACCATATGTTGTATGTTCCGGATCGTGTTGACCTCAAGGGAGAGATTCTTCGTGAGGGACATCGATCGCTACATACTGTGCACCCTGGAAGCACTAAGATGTATCGAGATTTGCAAAGGCAATTCTAGTGGAATAGAATGAAAAGGGATGTGGCAGAGTATGTTTCCAAGTGTCTTACTTGCCAACGTGTGAAGGCTGAGCATCAGAGACCTGCAGGTATGTTGAAGCCGTTACCTATTCCAGTATGGAAGTGGGAGCAGATCTCAATGGATTTTGTCACTGGACTACCTAGGTCCAAACGAAGTCACAATGCAGTGTGGGTGATCGTGGACCGTTTGATGAAGTTGGCGCACTTTCTTCCTGTGTCAATGACATATTCGGTTGACACATTGTGCGAGCTTTACATCAGGGCGATCGTGAGACTTCACGGAGTGCCCGTATCGATTGTTTCTGACCGTGATGCTCGGTTTACTTCAAAATTTTGGAGCGGTTTCCAAAAGGCCATGGGAACTGACTTAGATATGAGTACGGCATTTCACCCTCAGACTGATGGGCAGACTGAGCGAGTGAATCAGGTGTTGGAGGATATGTTGAGAGCCTGTGTGTTGGACTTCAAAGGAAGTTGGGAGGATCATCTGCCGTTGATTGAGTTCTCCTACAACAACAGTTATCACTCCAGTATTGGCATGACACCATATGAGGCCCTGTATGGTAGGCCATGTAGATCTCCGATCTGCTGGGCAGAGGTGGGAGATAAGGTGTTATTGGATCCTGAGATTGTGCAGGAGACCACTGATAAGATTTCAATTATCAGGGACAGGATCCGAACAGCACAGAGTAGACAGAAGAGCTATGCAGATTTGAAAAGGAGACAGGTTGAGTTTAAAGAGGGTGATCATATGTTCTTGAAGGTCTCACCCATGAAGGGTGTGGTGAGATTTGGCAAGAAGGGGAAGTTATCACCTAGGTTTGTCGGACCTTTCGAAATTCTGGAAAGGGTAGGAGACTTGGCTTATAGGCTTGCCTTACCTCCTAGTATGTCTGGTGTGCATAATGTGTTCCATGTGTCTAACTGTGTATGTTGAGGAAGTATGTCCAGGATGAGTCACATGTGATCGATTATGGCATGATTGAGGTGCATACGGATACGACCTTTGTTGTTGAACCTGTTCGTATTTTGGATAGGTCAACAAAGCAACTTCGAATGAAGGAAGTTGACTTGGTCAAGGTATTGTGGAGTCACCATGACGAGGGTGATGCTTCTTGGGAGTTGGAGTCGGATATGAGAGCGAAGTACCCACAGTTGTTTGTTGGTTAGCAAGCGTGAATTTCGGGATGAAATTCTTTTAAGGAGGGTAGACTGTGATGACCTGGATTTTCGTTATGTAATTTTGGTAATTAATAATGGACCAGTTGTACGGATATTTGGTGTTGTGCTTTATTTTTAAGTTGTATGTGAGATGGAATGATTTTCGTACGTATAATTATTCGAATTTCATAGTTTAGGGGGTCGTGTGAAGTTTGACTTTTTATACGTTGGGATTCTCAGAAAACTTCCTTCATGAAAGTTGTAGAGCGCGTTGATACGGGTTCGTGGACATGTGGAACGCTAGAATCGGAGTTCGTATGAGAAAGTTATGGCCATTGGAAGGAATTTTCATTTTGGTATAAATAGAAGTTTCCCAAGTTGGAAACTTACTATTTTCATTATTTCCGTTTCCGGAAAACTCACTTCCTCTCTCTTCTCTCTCGGCTGCACCTTCAGAAACAAAATAATCCGACTGACCCGACCCGGAGCCGGTCAACCAGACCCGACTTTTCCGGCGAACTGCGGCGGTCTCCGGGGACGAAACTTTCCAGATAGGATCGTCTCCTCCTTCTGGTCGTCCCTGTGGTGTCCTCTAGCACTGATTCTCTGTGGTGGCGGCGGTAGAAGGCGGCGCAGTTGGGTGATTTCGGACCCGGTCGGAAATCCTTGTTCCGACGTCGGCGAGGCTTCAAGTCTTCTTGGTTGAGCTCAGAGCAGCCTCCTTGATCGATCCTTGGTGCTTGTTTGGATTGATTCATGTAAAACTTGGTTCAACTCGGTTTGGATTACTGCTCACTGCTTGTGAGGTAGTTTTTGACCCTTTATGCTTGTTTTCTGACTTCGAGCTAGTTATGAAAGTTCACAAGCATGCTTAGATGAAGAACTTTGATGTTGGGAGTTTTGTGAAATATTGAGTTTTGGCTAGTGGCGGTGCGCCACTGCCTGTGGTGGCGTTCTGGCGGTGTTCCGGCCATGTATGGAACTGTTTTTGGTATTATATATGTTCTACTCGTTGATACGAGCGTTTCGATATATAATATGCAAATTTTGGAGTTCAAATGGAATTGTTATGATTTTTACGGTTTCATACCGGTTGATTTATTGATCCGTGAGGATTCGAGCGTCCGATCGACTTGTGGTTTGGTCATATCGATCGTGGACGTATTCCGGAGCCTTTGGGAGGTCTCGGATGTGGTTTTGCCTCGATTGGCGCCACTTTGGGGGATTTTAGTTCAAAACAGGGGTTTCGGAGTTAAATCGGTTGTGAATTGTTATTGAGTGGAAACCGTATGTGATTAGGCACTTGACGAAGTATTTTGGACGGTTGTTTTGGGAATTGGCTGCTTTGTTCTTGGTTGAAGACGCAGCGGGAGTTTCGAGGTAAGTAATCTCACAAGGTTCATTAATGAACAGAATACCTTTATTTTGAGAGTTATTTAGTAACTGCAAACTATAGTTGGTATTAGTAGGCATTCCTGAGCGGATCACTACGTATATATATATTTACGTGAAATATATATATGTTTTGGTGGTTTGTGGATTGAGGAAAACAAATGATTTGGAATTGTTGATTTGATTTGTTTTGAAAAGCGTTGAAACTTGTGTATGAAAACAACATGCATGAAATGATGCTTTTTATTGTTTTGTGGCTTTTCGGAAAACAATGATTATGGAAATGTTAATTTCGATTGTTTTCAAAAGCGTTGAGATTTGTGAAATGATTTTGAGTCCAATGCGACTGCTTAATGATTTGCTCCAAGGGACTGTGCGGCCCGAGGAACGAAGGTCTATGACCTTGGGCAGAATATCAGATAATCACGTCTTTGGCCGGACGAGTGGTTACGTTTCAGTTAGAGCTCTAGTTTGTCTGCCATATAGGTAATTCATGGGGTAACGGGAATTGGTTATTGATAACTCATGACATTACGTGTTTTTTAGGGAATAGGATGTGAGTTGTTTCCTTATTAATGGTTTTTAAGGGGACAAGGTGCAAGTTGTTTTCCTTATTAACGATTTGGTACGATATGGTACGATTTGGTACGATTGATAGAAATCAAGGTGTGAGTTGCTTTCTATGTTATATTGATAGAAATAAAAAAGTGAGTTGTTTTCTATGCTTCGATTTGAAAGAAACTAAGATTTAAGTTGCTTTTTTTTATTTCGATTTTGAAGGAAATTAAAGTGTGAGTCGTTCTCCTTTATTTCGTGCTTTAAGAGAATAAAATGTGTTTGGTTTCTCAATTGAAACGTGCGGGGTTCATCCCGTGATTTTTGGTGTGAGTTGTTTCGAGTTACTCATACGGGCTTGCAAAAGCTTATCGGGTTTGTTATGTGATAACCCGGCGCACCATTCAAACGGTGTAGGGGTTAATCCTGCAGGTCAGGATAATCGTGGCTGAAGTTGGGGTTGCATACGTGCAGCTAAACGGTAGGAAGCAAATTTTGTGACTTTACCGTTATTTGGACTTCCGTTGTAGTAAGCTCTGAGGAGCATTTACGTCTTATCTTGTTGTTGACAATTTAATTCGTAAGCTTATGTAATATATGACTCTGTGGTGTGGGTCAATATTGACATAGTAGGTTCAGGGCATCAATATGTATGTAGATAAAGGGAAAAAGATTTCAGGTATTTTGTATTGACGACTGAACGTTCACGCATGTATAATTATGAGATTATATATATCGATTTTCATGTGTGTAAAATCAAGGGCGTGATAGTGTCATGAGGGGAAATTCAAAGTGAATATGATTATTTATTTCTCTTCTTATATATGTGTGGTTTATTTTCAATGATTATGAGAATGTTACACACCCCACTTTGAGTTATGATCACTTACACAACAAAGGTACAGAATACTCGATCATCTTCTTGTTTACTTTGTTGTTGTCAAAAATGATTCACTCATGTGACCTTATCTTGTTACAATCATGTCTATGGATTTGTGGTCATACTCTTGTCTGAAAAGCTATGCAAATTGAATACGTTCTTAGCATATGGATACAAACCCACTCATTATGTGATTGCATTTCATTAGTGCATTATTCATGACATAATCGATTCAGGGGGAGTTTCAGTCCTTGGCCACATCCATGAGTTCTATCTGATTTGGAATATGCATAATTACTTTCTTTCCATTGGGTGCAATTGAGGTCCACTATTCGCACACTCCGGGGTGACCGACCATAGTCCTTTTGACAGGACCCGCCCTGGATTTCACCTTGAAATCCAAAGTGGCCATGTGGGGCCCACCTCAGAAGAAATTCTACCAAAAAATTTGGCGGAACTTCCTCTAAAAGTGGACTACCCAAAAAACTGTAGAAAGACATTCATACTTCTAAAATAATCCACCCTTAATCTTCTGGAGCCACCCTGCTCCCCGTAACACAACATCTCCCATTTCACAAACAATTCTGAACTTAAGAATATTAATATCCTAGGTTATCAGAGCAATCTAGTGTACAGGCGTACAAAAGAATAGAATACAAGATAAAGGACCAATACTTTTATAATGCGGAAGCTATGACAGCTATGCCTCAACCCCATGTACGCTCTACCTCAAGCTAAACTGGCCTGCAAACTGGGCATTTAAAACCGAAGGGCCCAGGGGAAAACATTTAAAAACCGTTAGAGTGAGTGGACGAAAAATAAGTAATTTCGAATGTATAAGTAAAACTTAATGCTTTCCCAAGTTATTCTCTAAAATCTCGCATGCAGTAACAATCTTGGAAATACTTTTAATCATCATCTTTACTGCAATATCTTAAAATCTCATCCTTAATCCTTTTTAAAACATCATTTTCAAGAGGTTCTTTTGATGACTAGAAATGATTGCTGTCTAATCATCTAATACCATCTGGGAGGGACTGCCACCCAGATGACGCATCGGAAGGGACTGCCAACCGGATCAGGAGGCGGTAGATAGAAGGGACTTCCAACTAACCACAGGTAGTTAGAAGGGACTGCCAACTAACTACCTCATGTCATCTGGAATGGACTGCCAACCAGGTGACGCATCGGAAGAGACTGCCAACCGGGATGTAGTCTGGAAGGGACTGCCAGCCAGACTATTACCTAGAATGAACTGCCAACTAGGTAATACATGCATGCGCTGACTGATAGCCTCCTCAATAAATTGGAAACAACCTCTTTCAATTACTTGCCTTCGGAAAGAAACTCGATATTACTTCAATAAATCATTAACAATTCACCGAAAGCAAACTTGATAGGAGCATTTTAATGTGATGTTTTAATAGTTATTTCCTCATATTTTACTTAGTTATTTCCTTAAATAAATAAATTTTAATTTAATTTTTATTTTCTAGGTACATTGGAATAAATGACAAGGAAATGAGCTGAAATGAAGAAATGGAGTTTTCCTAGTCCAACTAGGAGTCCCAGTCAACGCAGGAATCCTGATAAGGCTAAGAAACCTGAAGGCATTAGGAGACCACATGGCTTGAAGATGACGTGGGATATTATGGGAGATTAAATCTGATTTTTGCTTGGGAAATGATGGAGATAATGTGAAAATCAAGGAGATTACGTTGAGAAAATCTTGGGAGAGTTTCATGGGATTGTGGAACAAGAAAATGCTCAAAACAAGTCCAGATTCGTTCCTTAATTCCCTCAAGATATGTTGGCTGAAATTAGAGAATAAAATCTGCATTTTGTCATGAAAATCAAGCGAAAATCAAGGGGAGACATTAAGGATAATGCCATGGAGAGATTTAAGGGAGAAAATGTCCAAAATGCATCCAGATACATTGTCTAGGTTCATGCCTAGATATTTGGCCGAAAATTGGGAATAAAATCAGATTAAATCATGGGAAAATCAGCAACAAAATTTTAGGGATTGATTTTGGAGCTTTTTGATTGGTTGGATGGCATAGCAGAGCTGACGTGGCATTATCTGATTGGTTAATGCTGTGTGGATCAATCTTGAAGACTTGGAGACTAAGTTGCCATCCTCCTATAAATAGGAGCATTCTCATCACCACACCACCACAACACTCCACACACCCCATAATTCAGAAAATTCTCTCCATAACGTCAAGCTCTCTCTCCACTCTCTAGTGCAATCCACGGTTTCAAGCAAGGAAGAAGAAGAAGAAGAAGGAGCCGTGAGCATCATCATCCATCCTCCACCTTGAAGACTTGCTTCCAAGATTCAAGCATCCAAACATCAACCCTCCATCCTCATCTCCATCTCATGGTGTAATTCAACCTCTTTGTTTGTAACCTTGTTTGATTTCGTTGGAATTGTTTCTAGTTGACAATAATATTTGAACAAAGTTTAATTCTAAATTTCTTATGATTGAATGAATTTTTGATTCCTATAATTGTGATTCTAAGTTACTTTTGTGAGATTGTTCAATTAAATTTGCTTTACAGAAAACTTTTATATGTTTATGTTCTTTGGTGGCCAACTTAGGATATATGCATGTAATTGATGCTAGATTTAAGTTTGTGATTCACCTAATAGTTTGTAAACTTGAATCAAAAGTAGTAAAGGTTTTGGACAAGAATCAACCAAATCTTAAAAACCCCCTTATTTCGTAAATTTGTATATACTTTATTTTATTTTTGTAAATAATATACTTTATTTTATTTTAATTCTTTATTTGTCTTACAATGACAGGTGTACCCTCAATCCCCGGAATAGAACGATCCCTATTTACTATATACTAACGATGACATCTTATAGGGTTAAATTATATGCTTGCTTAGAGCGTATCAAAACTCAGGATTATCTCGCTAACTCAAATCTCAATAAATCCTCGAAAGCATAAATCAAATATTCTGTAAATCAATAAATGCTTTCGGAAAGAAATCTCAATCTAAATCAAGGCTGATAAGTGCGGAGCTCAAAACTCAATAAATCTCGATAATTCAATCATGCTCAAATATTTGCTAAATCTTTCATACTCGTATATCTTCATGAAAACTGATATTCGAAATCAATAATTCTCATAATATTTTCTGAATCAGTCACTTCCCGAAAATCATTTCCCAACTCATTAACTCATAAATAATTATCGTGAAAATCTATTGAAAGCCCTCGGGAAGGAAATCCACTAAAAATCCCGTAACTCATAGAGCATAATAAATCTCAAGAAATCAAGCTCAAAAAAATCATAATACTCAATAATTCAAATAATAAATTAAACTCAATCGGAAAATAATAATATATTGCATGCACATTTAATTTAAAATAAATGTCCACTCACAGTACTATTTAGGCGACCACGCTACCGGTTTCCTACATCGAGCAGTAGCTCGGCACGTCGCCCTGTATACAATTATAATTCGGGAATAACAATCCGGAATTTAAATACGATTCCCACATCAAATCCTCATAAATTAACATTTCTATTTCTTCTCTGATTAAACCAAAACTTTATCATTTGTACCAATTCTTTAATTGAAGGTTCTAGGGCAGAACCAAGAGAAATCAGGCTGCTGGATTCTCGTAATTCAATGATCGACAACCTAAACTTCGGAATTACACAATCGATACAAAACTCCTTCAATTTCCACCAAACTTCACATACAAGGTACTCAATATTTATAGGATTTAACTGGGCTAAAACACGAATCAAAAACCAGCCCTACGCGCCTCCACGCGCCGGTAGCCACCACTTCCGATGGTCACCAAATTTTTGGCAGCACCACCTACCCAACAGTCCAAGCATTTTCACAACTGCAACAAGTGCCAATTTTACCTGTAAATGATCGAAATTGGCTGGTGAAGTTTTTCCAGAAAAACCCAAGAACCCTAGAATTTGAAATCGTCGATTCGACCTCCACACTGCAAATCGTGGCTCAAGGATAGGGGCGAAATGATCCTTGGCAAAAACCGAACCTTTGACACCAGTTTGGTGGCCGGAGAGGGCTAGAATCGCCGGAAATCGATGAAAATCCCGTTCTGCTACAGTAAACTCCAACGACTTGGTTTGTCGTTTTCCGGCCAAGTTATCGTGAGATACCACCGTAGGCGCCACGAGGAGGTTGAGACGAGTCCGTAGCCACCGATCTTGTGCCGTCAGGTGGCCGGAAGAGAGAGAACACCGGAGTTGTAGAGAACGCCGAGGAGAGAAAGAGAACGCGGGAGGAAGGAGAGAGAAGAAGAAATGAAAACTTACCAGCCACAGTAACTTTTTCAAATTCATACTAATCTACCATGAACAGTAACTTTCATTTTTCGCTTATAACTTTCGCATACGAACCCTGATTTTTACCTACCACATATGCACGCGCTCGGTTTAACATCCACTACGATTTTCATGAAGAAAGTTTCCTCATATTTTGACCCAAACGAAAAGTCAACTTTTTAGGGTCACTAAAAGCATTGAAACGACAATAAAAGTGAAAGTAAAAGTCGTTTACCGTCCAAATGACTAGTAAACCGGTGAATTCGGGTTCGGGATGTCACACCTTTGGCATCCCTATTCAAAAAAGGGGAGAAATATGATGTTAAATGTGATGTGTGATCTATTGGATTTACATGCTTTGTTTAAACAGTGGTAACATTATTCTATCTTGTGTATTTTACCAATTGTGTGATAAGTGTTTCAGGAAAAGTATGGATGATGAATTATGATGTCTCTTCTATACTTGTTGAGGGGGAGTTTGCGTTGATTAGATGTGTTTTGTATAGGAATGCCAAAGGGAGAGATTGTAAGTACAAAAGTTTGTACGTTTTATGTGTTGGCATTCCCATACAAAAGCAAGTGAAGTATCTTATCTGGAAAAAGAAGCCTATAAAGTTCATCGAAACTAGTCTCCGAGAATTTAAGGTAATTGCATCTCATGCATAAGCACGGGATTGCAACACTGTTGCAATCCTCGAGTCAGTCATAGTCAACCCTACATTTTTGGGAGTCCGATTTTAGAAAGTATCTTTTGATTTTTAGATGTTAATTATAAAGATATTTTCCAACTGTAAAAAATCGTGCTATTGAAGTCCTAATCGTTTTAGGATTTGGGTATTTTAATTGGATATCTTTTTATTGAAAGACCTTTCCTATTAAGAATCCAATTAGGGTAAATTTTGATAATTGCGGATTTGTTTTCTCTTCAATATATTCAGAAGAAAAGAGCATTCATATTTAGGGACTTAGACGCAATAATTCATGTGCTTCTTATTTTCTTAGAAAAAGTTGCATAGGTACTTTGAAACACTTGTTCCATGTAAAAGTGTCTCATTCAACATTCATATAAATGCATTGATTCTCTCGAGAACAATAGAGAAGATTGGTGTTGCAAGAGGAGTGATGTTTGCATATCATTCAAGTGAAAAAGAAGGTCAAGATTCAAGACAAGCACCTCTTTAGTGAATCTAGAGATTGTAGCCGCGTAGAGAGTTATATGTGTTTGTAAAGAACCATATCCTTCACTATTATTGGATTGATTTTATTTGGGTTCTCAAGAGTAAAAGTCTCACAGTGTTTTTAATCTCAAAGTTGAGGTTTTCACTGCGTAACCAAAATTGTGCTTTCTGTGTGAGTTTTTGATTTCTGCCTAGTAAGGATTGTAATGTGTCTATCAATCCCCGATTTCTAGAAAACACGTTCTGTTATTGTATTTTTAGAAAATCAATATGAATGTGGGTAAACATCAAAACATAAGTAAATTCTCTCAAGGGTTCAATTTCGTGGTGTGAAATAGGGAGGGCTAGCTAGTTCAATATGTTGTTTCTTTTAAAATTTTAGTTTTTGAATCAGTTTGGTTCAGACGATATAAATCTGGTCCAGTTCTTGATTCCAAATATGAAGTTACCAGTTAACTTAAATAGGCTCAAATTCGCTATGTCCATCCATATATGTAACAGTATGTGTAATAACATAATTATTTATCAATATTATATTACAAATATGATAACTAATCAACCATGAACAATTTTTGATTGGAAATGTAATATGAGTATAATGTTTATGGATATTATATTATAAGTATGTTAACTTAATTAAATAAGTAAAATTTTAAATTTTTATTTTTACTATAATATTTAGAAATTATTTTTATCATTTAATAAAAATTTTAATTCGGAATATATTTTCTTTGTCATGTTGTGTCGACATATATGACAAACAATGAAATTATGAAAAAGATATTTTGGCCACGTGCCCGGTTTATAGATATTATTTCTTACTGTGAATTTGGATGTGATTTTGTCACCACGTGTCAAGTTCTAAGTGACTGTTTGAATTATAGATTAGATTTTATCTGCCACATGTCTTATCTCATCTCATGGTATCTTTTCAAACCATTCATAAATATGGAACCATTGTCACCGTCATCTCTCACAAATTTACAAATAGAAAACAAAATTTAAATCACGATCTCCACCTTCCATTTTGAAATGGGTGCATCGCAACCGTCAAATTTTTTTTACCATTGCAATGCTTCGACGGTCAAAACTCCAACCATTTCTATTGCAAGTTGGCCCACAACAGGCATTTTTCCCTTCTCCTTGTTGAGTCAGCCCAATTTTGTGTGGGGCACAGAGTCTCAAAATGAGGCTAGTTTTGGATTTGGAACACATATAGCTCTAGTGACAGCACTTGGACTAAAAAATATGAGACCAAGCCCCCCTAAAACTGATTGTTGGGGAGCCCCCAAGTCCTATTTGGATCTCAAATTTGGAATAGCTCCCCGTTTGTTGGAGTTTCCCTAAAGCATGTTTTTTTGTCCAAAAATTTTCTTACAAACCTTTTGTAACACCGTTCATTATGACACTAGGTGATTTGCAAACCGGATACACCATCAACAGCCGAATAGAAAAACTAACATCATAACATGACAAGTCCAAGTAAACGGTGGTATGTCAAGCGGGAAGTTGAACGATCGATAATTAAAATAATAATTACATTTGAAAACCTTAAAAGGTTAAAAAACATAACTTGAAATGTAAGAAGAAATTAGTTCTGTAATTTAGATCCACCCATATACATAGGGAGGTTTTTTTTTTGGTTGGTCAAAATATATATACCCTACCCAGCTAAGATAAGGAGATTTATTTGTTTTGTGCTTCTGAGCACTATGAAAACCATGATCGGATAATGCTTGCAGCATTGCAGCAACAAAACTTCCACACACACACACACACACACACACATATATATATATATATATATACATATGTAGAACAGTAAGAGATCCCATTAGGGGTGGGTGTTTTCAACCAAGAGTCCGAGAAACTAGCTAGATCCGGACCGAAACTGACCATTCGGGTCGGTTTTCAAAGCTAACTTCCTCGGGTCGGGCTAAACCGAACCGATTAAAGTGTCATTCAATTCGGTCTCGATTTCAGTGTTTGCAGAACCGATCCGGACCTATATTTGGTACATGTTTGCATTTATGCATTTCTACTTGTTTAGTTTCGACAGTTTTATGTTTAGTTTCTGCATTTCTGCATTTGTAGTTTGCAGTTTTGCTTAGTTTCTGCATTTCTGCATTTGTAGTTTGTAGTTTTGCTTAGCTTCTACATTTCTGCATTTATACTTTACAAGTTTACAGTTTTGCTTTCAATTCTGCATTTTTATGTTTACAGTTTTGTTTAGTTTCTGCATTTCTGCAATTGTACTTTACTGCTTTAGTTTGCAGTCTTTGAATCTGCAATTCTGCTGTTTGCAGCTCCAGTGAATCTGCAATTCTGCAGTTTGCATAGTTCTGGAAAAACAGTTTTTTTTTACCCAAAAAACCGAAACACCTGACCGATAGTGTTCGGATCGGTTTCAACTTGTTCAAAACACCGATCCGCTAGTGTCGGTTTTGGACTCTGTTTTCAGCTTTTTCGGACCGGACCGGACCGATCCGAATCCAGCCCTAGATCTCATTCATTATTTTCGAACTAGTTCATAAAGATGGGGATGAACAAACATAAAGATCTAAGTAGAGACGTATAGAGTCGTAGAGTTTGTTTTGTTTTGCTGGGTACATTGTTTTTCAGGGCATTTTGGGCAAACCAGTTGGTTTTGTTGGGTACATTTAGAAAGACCAAAAAAAAAAAAATGTAAAAAAGCCGGTTGGGAAAGATCCATGTAAAAGGAAGTAAAAAAGCAAATATCCCATTTTGGTTGTTTTTGAAATCAACAAAACAGAGGGTGCTTCCCGCTCAGCAAATAGCAACCAGATTCCCAGCGGTAGTGGTGGTGGTGGTTCTCTGCGACTCCCCAGTCCCCAGGTA
>BDJD01010946.1:661-29883 GCA_002564525.1 Rosa multiflora
TATTTGTTTTAAAATTGAACTATCTCTTTGTATGAAATCATTTCATTTTAAAGATCCTTTTTTGTTTGAAATATGTGAATTCGGAATCTAATTATGAACATCAGTACTATTTTGATTAAGCTTTAAAATACTTCATTGTTGTTCATGTTTGTTGTATTGGTTTTTGTTTTGATAACTGTGTGTGTGGAAACTGTCATCGGTTGATCTGCAACTGGTTAGAGTGAAGGTTCAGCTGATTAATTGTTAAGTTAGGACGAAAGAGGCTAAGGTTCTAAACTTCGTTGTGCTCTAAGGCTGCACTTTTGTATAACAGGTCTGTTTTATTAAAATTAAAGTTGAACTTTGTTTTTTAAAATATATGTAGTGATCAACTGATAAAAAATTGAAATTTCATTGTCGGATTTTATTTTTAACTCCTCATACAACTATTTCTTCTCTACAGGAATTTGTCACTGAAGAGAATTGTGCTAGACCAACCAGGTGAGGGGTTCTGTACTCTGATCGTGATAATTTCTGTTTATTTTGTTTTTAATCTCTCAAGTTGATTGTTTTCTAGAAAAAGCAATCCTAATTTTGAATAAACTTAATAGTCCAAAAATCATCATGATTTTAGACAATATTGTTAATCAATTCAATCTAAATCTATTTAAGAAAAAGCAATCCTATTTTTAGACATAAACTTAATAGTCCAAAGAACTTTCTGCTGTATTCTTGGAGGGTGCAAGCAGGAACAGAGGAAAGACCTCTGTGTTGTTTTGAAGATTTGATAGTTTAGGCTTGGATTAGGTGCGAAAGACCTCTGTGTAACAATTTCTCCTTCGTCGATGAAGGGTACTTGCGCTTATAATACTGAAGGCTTTGGTTCTTCCCGGAAAATCTCAATAGAGAAGTTGATTCAATATGAAGTCCAATACTAAAGCCTTTGGATCTTCCCGGAAAGTCTCAATAGAGAAGTTGATTCAATATGAAGTCCAAACATCTGCTTCACTTCAATCAGCACTTTTTCTCCATTTCATTCATAATAGTCAACCCCGCAGCAACGCGCGGGCGATCTTGCTAGTGAGATTAAAGTGGCCAAGTACTTGCAGAAGCATGGCGAGGTTTTGAGAGAAGTGACAATTTTCGATTTGTGTCGGAAGAGCTATAAAGTTCCTAAAGGGTTCGGAGACTTGTAAGGATGAATTCATTTATTAACATGAAATCATGCGCATGCACTTGGCCCTCTAGCTTTCTAACTGGTTTGGTCAAATTCTTCGGGTTACAATGAGTTTTAAAATGTTCAAATGCTATGCTAGCTATATCCTATATGTGACAATTATTTAATTGCTGTCTTACAAGTACCATATTTGGTACAAACTATGAAAATGTATGACAAAGAAATTTTCACGTTAATATTCTCTTCACCAATAACATGTGCAAATTACGGTATATAATGCTAGTATACTGTATACATTAAATCTGAGCTAGTTGGTCTCAATTCGGCCCTTATGGTTTGTATCTTTTAGGTACTGATCTTTGGCCCAAATACACCCTATGCTGGGAAACCTGTGCAATTATACCTGCATTTCTCCAAGCTGCATGATTTTTATTTAAAGTTTTTATCTGATCATGCTTTTCCAGATTCACCGAGGTTCATCGATTGCATGAATGCTGAGTTTGTCTAATATTAGAGAGACAATGCTAACAGATTAATACAGAAGATCATTTGTTCCAATAAAGTTAGTTTCAATTAGAACCAAGAGCAAAGAGTAAACTTGACAATTACGGTTATGTAAAATCACCATTTCTTATTTTCTTTTTCAGCATTGGGCCGGGGGTGAATTGAATACAGTGACTTTCATTTTTCAAGTTTATAGATTAGATGAGCATATTTTAAGTGGTAGAGTAGACAACTTCTTAAGTCTTTTATGCTCCACTTCTACACGACAATTGCTTATTAATTACTTACGAAAATTTCCATGCAGAAATACAATTGAATAATATAACTCCGAGCAACTGTTTAGTCTGTGAAACAGTGAAAGTGTAAATGAATGTAGTCAATGTACTATATATAGTCATTTTTATTTATTTTTATTCTTTTTCATATTCTATCTTTTTGAGCTGGGATTCTCCTAACTGGATCAATTAGGTTAACTGCTATGGAGGTTGACAGACATGGTGCGAGGGCATACACATTGTCACATGATAAAAATAATCACAATGCCTAATCAATAATAGGTATCAATGCATCATTGTCAATTTGTCATAAGAATATGATTTTGTAATTAGTTGCTTCATGCATTATGTGGATGGACCTCTACCATTAATTTTTTTGGTTTGTGTAACCTACAAACTGAAAAATGTGTCAAGGTATCCTGGATCTCAAATTCCCATTTTATTGGTCTTTTGGACAGTAAACGAGAGTTATTGTTATTTTCAGCTCCGTTTCACCTATTAGGGGCCCTAAAATATCACTTTTTGTTTGGGTTAAAATTTATGAAAATTTTCTTCATGTAAGTCGTAGAGGGCGTTAAACCGAACGCGTGCATATATGGTACGTAAAAATCGGAGCTCGTATGTGAAAGTTATGACCAAAATACTATAGTTACTGTTCATAATAATTTTCTATAAATAGGACGAGTTACTGTGGTAACTCAGAATTTCTCTCTCCTCCCTCTTTCTCTCTCCCCCATTTTCTTTCCCTCTCAGACTTCTTCAACTTCTTCCGGCCATAACTCCTTCATCCGGCGACCGATTTTAACGCATAAGGTATCGTTGGAAAGCTCTCTTCCTTCTCTTCATTTCTGGGTTAGTTTGGTAGCTTATTCTGGACGGTGGAGAGTGCAGCAACGAGAAGAAGAGGACGGTCACTGTAGCAATTTTGAGTCAACGCCGGTATCTCCCGATTCCGGCCACCTCCGGCGATAAACTTTGGTCCATTGGAAGCGCCTTGAGACGTAGTTGATGCTATCCAAGTATTTGCCATCGATTTGAAGCGTGGAGGAAGAATCGAAGGTTTGAATTTTCTCACTATTCATAATCGGGTTTACTGTTTTCATAATTGTTGAGGAAGTTCTAGTTGTTTTCTGGCTTGGCGGTAGTTGAGAGAAGTGTTAAGGAGGTTGAGATGGGGATGCTGCCAAAATTTTGTGGCCATCGGAGCTGGTGGCCGGTGGTGCGCGGGCCCCACATGCCGCCACTGTGGGAGGCGCGTGGCAGCACGTAGAACAGTGATTTAACTTCTATTTTTAGCTAGTTAAATCCTATATTTGATCTAGAGCTTATATATGTGAATTTGGTGAAGATTGTAGAAGTTTTTAATCGATTATGAAGTTCTGAAAATTTAGAATTTCAGCAATCGATTTAAGAAATCTGACCGTCGGATTTCTCTCGAATTTACTTTAGAAATTGTAAATCGACAAATAGAAATTATTGATGAAGTTTAGATGGAATCCTAAGTGAATTGAAGGAGTTGAGGTTAAGGGAAACGTTTAGAATTTCTACATATAATTATCATAAATTTAGATTTCCGTCCTGTATTATTTATTTACGAGCGTTATATTATACAGGACGTGAGGAGGGACCACATGGGGAAACTTCGAATAAACGGCAAGCTTAGCCGTATATTGTGAGTGGACTTTTATTTTCAAAGAATGATGCATGCAATTATTTTTCCCGAAATAATAATTTATTTATCATTTTATTTATCGAGTATAAA
Source organism: Rosa multiflora (assembly GCA_002564525.1). Lineage (NCBI taxonomy): Eukaryota > Viridiplantae > Streptophyta > Magnoliopsida > Rosales > Rosaceae > Rosa > Rosa multiflora. Next base: position 4,359 of record BDJD01010946.1, read on the forward strand.
ATTTTGCTTTGGATTATAATTTTGGCATTGTTTTTCCATATGAATTTTGGATACGAATTTATTATGCTCGGATTTGGAGTTATGATTTATTTTTGGGAATATGATTTAATTTTCAGAGATTAATTATGATTTTATTTCAATTATGTTTCGGAAATGGATTTTGAGCCTTCGATAGTTTATATCCGACATACGATTTTAATTGAAATAATGATTTTTGTGATTCTTGAGGAATTATTTTCCGAGGTGATTTCCGGAATTTAGTAATATATTTTATTCGTCGATTTTGATATTTCTGCCATATTATCGGACTTGAGGTTTTTGTAAAGATTGTTATATTTATTATTTCTCACCTATTTGTCTATGACTTAGAGAATGTTTTGGCATGTGGGGTCACGTCATTGGAATATATTTATTTTTCTCGTGAGATATTGGGGAAGCTTTACGGATTTATGGATTTAATGGTTTTCGATTGTTTTCCTCTCCATACTCGGGTCATTCGGTTAGTGTCTCCTCCTCACTTACTTTGTGTTTGTGAGTGGCAGTTGAGGATTCTCCTCCTCACGTGAGTGATAGTCGAGGTTATTAGTTCTCCTCCTCACACAATCTATGTGTGAGTGGCAGTCGAGGGTAGAGCGTAAGGCCATCTCCAACCCAAAGGGCTAAAAATAGCCCTGGGGCTAAATTTTAGCCCTAAATTCTGTACTATTCATTGATCTGACATCAACCGTCTCCAATCTGTCAAGGCTAAATTATAGCCCTAAAATATATTTTAACATTTTGGATATGTTATATAGGGTTTAGGGGCTTATTTTTTGAAGTCAATTGACTTATAGTAATTGAAATAATTTTTATGATAAAAAATATTTTTTCTGTTGTATTTTTTTTAAAAGATAATTAAAAATATCTTTAGCTAATTGTGAAATGGAATAAAACTGGAATCATATTTTTAATATTTATTTTATTCATGACATAAGCATTTAAAAGTTACACAACAAAATAAGAAAATGCAAACACTTGTCAATGACTAAGCATTATCAGAAATGATTAAGAAAATTCAAAAAAGAATTAAATAATTCAATCACACAAAAATTCTTGAAAAGAACATCCTGGGATACCATCAATGAAAAGCCATAGATAATGTAAACTAATACTCCTGCCATCAAATTAAAATCGCAGCATATATCCCTGCAGCTGCCTCCATGGCATCGACGGATAAGCCAGCTGACCCGGAAGCCGGTAAGGAAGAAATTCCCACCATACTGCAATTTTGCTAAGCTTAAACTTGGAGTTTTCAAGCTTCCAATTCCAACTGGCTACTTACAAATTAAAAATCTAATCATGCAAACACAAACCAAGGTCAGTGTTGCATTAAAACTTTAAAAGAATGGGATTTGACCTTCATGTGTATGATTTGAATGTCTCTAATAATTAAGAAGCCAACCGCCAACAGAGACTGACTTTCTGCAATATCATGTAGCTAAACTAGTCTCTAGGCTACTGCATATAATTATGTATTATAGTTCTGTACTAATGAAGCAACAAATTAATTCAACATAATATTCAAGAGAGAATAGAACTTAGCATTCCAGTTCTCTTTATCAGAATTTTTGAAATTGCTCTCTGGCACATCAACATATATAGTCTTCATCTTTATATTCCCTTCAAAAACCGAAGAACGAGACAATTTTCCAGAACAGCAAAGCTTCTTCTTGTTTGATATACAGATGGGCCAAAGATTTTAAACAAAGCCACAATATAACCATTCGAATATATATCAGAACTGATTAAGTGATAATCAAAACCCATGCTAGCAATAATCAAAATTGATTCAATGCAAAACCCATTCAATGCCAATTCGAATCAAGCAATCTTTAAACAAAAAAGTAAATAAAATCGAACTTACCAGAGAGGGACAGATCTTGATTGACTGACTGATAGTCTGATGTTGAGAGAACGTGATGAGGTCGTCGCCGGGACTGGGTCGTCGCCAAGACTCTATCTTAAGCTGAGTTAAGCAGGACAATTGTACTTCACAAACAAATTAAAAGAGTTAACTAGATTAAAGTTCAAAATCTAGACCCCATATTGATTGTAATCCGCATCAATTTTTCTTGTTAATTGCGGTCCAATGACTCAGCTGCCACCTCGGATTTATTTCCTTTTCCATTTTGCTGACTCAATCCTCATTAATTTTTCTTTTTTACATGACTAATATGACCTTATTGAAAGTCTTTGAACATAAAAGGCAAGAATTAATAGGATTAAAATTAGCAATCTGATTAGTAATTTAATATCATATTTGATGTATATCTTTCTTAAATTATTTTTATTGATCAGGTATAAAATTATGAAATTGATATAACATTGAACACCATATTTAATGTAAATCATCCCTAAAATTATTCTAATTTAAAAGATGTCTTCTATAAGTTAAGAATCTTTGCAATTTTTTGATAATGTTTTTCTTCAACATCAAAGCTTCTATGGTTATGGCTTTTCTATGTAATGTTAAGTTTTTTAAGAACGTGGTTCTCCTTCTTCAGCATTAAGTTTTCTATGGTCAAGGTATTTTCTTGTCGGTCCAATACGATTGTAATCTTTTTAGTGTAAATCATTCCATTGATGGTAGCTATTCTTCTTCTTCTGCATTTTTTTTTGTTTTTTGTTTTACATTTCCTTCTTAACTTACCTTTAACCTAGAAAGGAACGTGTGTGTGTGTGTATTGGTTGAGAAACCACTATTATAACATTATTCTAAGGTAAACATTACGCAATTTTTGTGGTAGATGTATTAAGAACTCAAAAATTCAGCATTTTAGTATACCTCATAAATAGGTAGTTTTTCTCACCATATGCATCTCGATTACTTATACCTACAATATAGAAGAAAACTAATACGTAAGTTTATATCTCTTACTCAGGTACATATCTCAATTATAGTAATGGAAGAACATTACCGTAAACATATATCTCTTACTTAGATACGTATCTCTTACTTATGGTATACCTACTATAGAAGAAAGTTAATCCGTATATCTCTTACTTTGTATATATCTCGATTATTTATACCTACAATAGAAGAAAGTTAATCCGTATATCTCTTACTTTGTATATATCTCGATTATTTATACCTACAATAGAAGAAATCTAATTCGTAAACTTATATCTCTTACTTAGGTATATATCTCGATTATAGTTGTGGTGACCCGAGGTAGGGGTCCCACAGCGCCGCGACCCCGAGCCAATGAGAAACCGACATGTCACGAATGACATCCCGATAACTCATCAACCCGAAATCGTAAGGCCTTTTGGGTTTAGACTGTTGGTCTACAAAACACTTTCTTGGACAAAATATTCTAGCAACCAAACAACATATTTTCAAAAGCGGAATTTAAAGTGGGCTAAAGGATTGAGGCTTAAAATCGAAGCCCAATTTGGAAAACACAATCACTAAGTAAAAACAAGTAGGAGAGACGCGCCCAGGGTTACGGGTCTCTAGGAATTTTGTAAATAAGCGAGTAGAAAACAAGTTAACAAATAAATTAGTAAGCAAGTAAATAAATAAGTTACTTCAAAATCTGATAAGGACCAAAACCTCCTTGTGATAAAATTAAAGAAGAATGGGCCAAGCCGGACCATGTGCCTCCTCTGTACGCTCCTCGACCACATGCTCGAAACCTGCACACTATTGTAGAGGTGAGCTTTCGTCCTCACATGCCCAGTAGGGGCCGACCCAACCATGCTAGGTTTGAAAAATAATATACTTGAAAATATTTACTACATAATATTGTGCACGTTTATCAAAAAATGCTTTAAGAAAATAGGCAACCACAAACATTTGTTTTCTTTTATAAAAACATGTGCAGTATGCTTCACACAACTTGGAGCTCGAGATACTTACCTGCCGGCTAAACTCAAACAAATCAGTGACCGACCTGGTTCGTCGTCCTTCAAGAACCGGCCAACTACTCTGTAGTCATTCTGACTACAAGTAGCGAAAGTATCCATTTCCTGGCTCTGAGTCTCCTATGACTGGTTCACTGTCTGTACTTACCTTTCCTCGACAAACATAGGAGCACAGCCCCCTCCGGAGGTTCACGGTTATTGACACCGTGGGATCCCTAGGAATCTACGCATCTAGGTCCCATTCACTTTCAGGCCACAAGTACAAACATATAATGGGTACAGTATCTCAACACGCAAGTCTAGCCTCGGTTTTCGTAATCAGCCATTATCAGTTATGAAAACACATGTATCACGAGACCTCGACTAATGAACAACCAAAATCGCACTTGCAGGCAACATACTTAGTATAGCATTCCACATATATTGAAAAACCTCTAACAAGGAAGGAACAACTCACCCTACCTGGATATGGAGTGCTCGCCCAAACTTAGCTTCGTTTCCGACTTCCAATACTTCGTCCAATTCCATGTGCACACGCTCGAGTCCTTTAACAAAAACTATTTCCGATAAGAAATAAACTCATGATTTCAAATTGTTCAATTCCTTTATAAAGTACCAATTTATCTCTAACCAATAATTATCGGTAACCATTCCCGAACAATTCACTTAACGTAATAAGCGCATTCGGGATATGGTGATCGTACTTCTTTCCTTAGTGTAATTTGGGTCAACCGAGTTGACATTTTTACTTAATCTTTAAACCTTATGCAAAAAGATATATATCAATTACCATTCCCGAATGATCACAATTCTTAGAGTCCTTCCAGGATATGATAGCTTTATAGTACTTCGCTAGTGACTTAATTTCTTAACCATACAAGTTTGGCTTAATCACACCATCAATTCCACGTGACGTGGTTATTCATCAAATTCCTTACTACCAACTCCTTTAAAGAGTTTACCTTGCAATACAACATTCCAATATTGATAACATATTCACCATTTTAACTAACAAAACCTATTATGTCCATACAAATTTCCAATTCACTCTTATCCACAGTATAGTCAAGTTCTCATCAAACTTGACGACTCAATCAAGCATTAATCAATCAAGTGACCTTCCAAAAATATATTTCATTCAGTAACAATCCACTAGGAAAATACAATCCAAAATGTATTTCTAAAATACAACCACCACACCAAAACCGGTGGTTTGGCAGAGACCAACACCTTACCATTTCTCCATTTCCAACTTGGAAACCAATTTCGTCTTGACTGTATTCCACAACCATCAGCCAATTTGAATCCCTAGCAAACATAACAGTATCAATTCTTAACTCCCGCAACCAATTCCAAATCCAAAACATAGTTCAAGTTCTTACCCTTTTCTCGATATCAATCAAATCAACCCAACCGTTCCTCTCTTCTCCAAATTCTCCCAGAATGCAGAAGTCCATTCAATCCTCAATTTCAAATTAAATGGCAATGGGTTAGGGTTTCTAATCCAAATCGAAATTAGATGTGTCAATTGATGGAGGGTACAATAATTACCTAATCGAGAAGGCCTGAAGATCAGGTGACTATGAGCGGCGGAGCTACGGTGGTCCACACACTAGTAGCTCGTGTGAAGGCTCTGGTCGGAGTCGGAGGTCCAGAATTTGGGGTTTCGAATGACGGTGTGATACGCTCAAAGCAAGCATATAATTTAACCCTTTAAACATCATTAGTAGTATAAGCAAATAGGGATCGTTCTATTCCGGGGATTGAGGGTACACCTGTCAATGTAAGATAATTTAAACAATTAAAATAAAAACAAAGTATCATATTCACACATATAAACACTATTCACGAATTTAGGGGGTTTTAGGTTTTTGGTTTTTCGAAAATTTAAAAGAAAGAATTAAAACTAAGTATAAACAAAAAGACAACTACAAGAATGAAATGTAAGAAACAAATATCAAAACCAAGTTCATGATTAAATTCGAATGAACCCTACATTGTTCTTCCAAGTCATGTGAAAGGAGTTGATCATGTGAAACATTAGAAAGCAAACGATTTCCCATATTTTACTTTCAACGCTAATTAACCTAAGTGAAAGCACAAAGATTAATCCTATCAAACATGTAATCAAGCCCTAGAAAGCTAGTCAATCATACATATTCAACGCATGAAACACATAGAAAGGCTATCAACTCAAGTGTACAACTTAGTATGAATAAGTTCATCTAATTGCAATCCTTTTCAATTGAATTCGATTTTTGTCCAAAACCTTTACTACTTTCGATTTAAGTTCACAACACAAGAAGTTGAATCATGTTCTTAAATCTAGCACCACTCATACATAAACCCTAAAAGTTTCGAACCAATTAAGATTAACATACAAGAGATATAAATTAAGCAAATTCAATCGAACAATCACACAAAAGCAACTTTGGAATCACAACATAGGAATCGAAATTCTTTATTCAATCATAAAAATTCAGATTTAAACCTTGTTCAAACATCAATGTTAACTAGAACAATCTTTAACGAAATCAAACAAGGAGAATCAAAAGTGATTACAAGAAAGAAGGTTGAATTACACTGTGAATGGAGATGTGGATGAATAACTTGAATGATGAACTAATGAAACTTGAAAGCAAGCTTCAAAAGGGCATGGCTTCAAGGTGGAATGATGGAGATGCTCACGGCTAGGTCTTTCTTCTTCCTTCCTTGCTTGAAAACGCCAAAAGACTAACTAGAGAATGGAGAGAGCTTTCGCGTAGAGAGAATTTTCTGAATTATGGGATGATGAGATGATCCTTGAGACGTCTAGGGTAGAGAGCTTATATAGGGGACTGCCAAACTTGGTCTCCAAGCCGTGAATTTTCTGTTTATTTTCCAAGGAATTAAATTAATAATTCCACATAGCTTCCACCAATGAAAAATTACCAAGTAAGCCCTAGTGTGTCATCCAACCAATCACAAAACTCCAAGAATATTCCCTAATATATTCTTGCCGAAATTCCTTGAATATATTTCTGATTTTCTTCTCTTATTTCTGATTTTCTTCTCTTATTTCTGCCAAAACATCCTTAGGGTTTCTAGGAATGAATCTAGACGTCATTTGGTCCTTTTCTTGATGTCCACACTTTTTCTTTCCATAAACTCCACCCTAGAAAATCTCTTGGCGTAATCTTTTATTTTCTTCTTGATTTTCACGCCAACTTTCTCTCCTCCCTTTGGTTTTCACGGCAAAGCATCCCTAGGGTTAGGTTTTGCGTCACAAACCCTAATTCCATGGGCTTTCATGGGCCTTGATCCATTTCGCCGAAAATCCAACTCAAATCCAACTCGTTGCTTCAACTTCAAGCCTTTTCTTCCTCCAACATCTAGACACTTCATTTTTCCATTTCTTTTTCATGGTTGCGTTGGAAACTTGCTTGGGAAGCCTTCCTCCATTTCGCAGGGTTTCCTGGTTGGAACTGGAAAGCTTATTTCTTCATTTCTGCTCAATTGTGTGGCCCTTTTCGTCTCATATTCGCTCGTCTTGACGTTCGCAAGCTCCTCTTTCCATTCGTGAGTTCATTTCCATTTTTTAGCTCGGAGGTCCTGAAAATAGAAACTATTACTGAAAATAGAAACTTTCCTAAAACGAAAAATAGAAACTTTCTAAAAATGAAAAATAGAAACTTACTAAAAGTGAAAAATAGAAACTTTCCTAAACTAAGAATGGAAACTTGCTAGAAATGAGAAATGGACACTACAAAAATGGAAACTTTCTACAATAAGGAACTTTCCCAATCAGAGAATGGAAACTTTCCCAAACAGGGATTTTTCAAGGAAATTGCGTAGAAAATGTAGGGAAATGCAGTTAAAACATCGCATTAAAATGCTCCTATCACGGTGTGGATTCAACTTCATTTATGGAGGTATTGAAGCTCGATTCGAGCTGGAGATTGGAGAACGAAGACATGTATAGGTGAGAACTCCGGTCATGGGTCATGCTCGGACAGCGTCGTGGAGCGTCGGCGGACGGAGAGATTTATGGGTTTTGCTTCGCTCTGCTTGCTGAGTGGATCGATGGTGGCAGTGTGGTGAAGGGATGGCTGGGAACCGGTGAGGGTCGAGCAACAATGGCGTTACAGCCTTGGGTTGTCGTGCGCATGGAGGCTGCCGGCGATGCATGCCGATGGTAAGGCTCGGGTTATGGTCAGGTTTGGGTGTTGCGTCGACTGGTGGAGATGATGTGATGAGATGGTGGCCGGAGCTGGAGTCTCCGGTGATGGCAGAGAGAAAGAGAGCGGAAGAGAAAGGTTGGGGTCAATGCATGGCTTCGATTTCTCCTGGGTTTGGGTCGGATTTTGGTGTTGAGTTGATCGGTGGTGGCGGTGACAAGAGGTGGTGGCCGGAGATGGCATTTCCGGCGGTTGCAGAGGAAGAAGAGAGAGGGAGTGCGAGAGGTCGGGGAGAGAGAGAGTTCGGCTAAGGGAGAAAATGAGAGAGTTTAGGTTTTTGGATTTCTACTTCCTATTTATGCTTATGTCTGTGAAATTACCATTTTGCCCTTGTGACAAATTACAGAACTCTCCTAGCTTACTACTTTCGGTTTTGGGCTCGTAACATTTTCTTTTATTCACTTTTCGTCGGAGACTTCCTAAGTTATTTTTCGACTTTGCCTTAAGTCCAAAACTCGATTTCATAAAAACCCAAAATCCAAAACTTTGTTGCAACTCAATTTATCATTTTTGAAACTTCAGTGAACAGTCGCCTCATTAAACTTCTGTAACCTTCTAGGCCCAGATGAAGGAATCTCGGCCCAAACTTAAATCGTAAGGCCCACACCACTAAAAAAAATTGCAATTGCTTCGCCTTTTTACTTCGGCAACAGTTGCCGTCGCAATTGACACCCCATTGCTACGAAAAATGTTCCATCGAGATTAAGCCTTATCATTTGCGACGGAAAATCTTTACAGTAGTAATTTTATATTCAATTGCGATGCTTTTTCTTCTTGCCGTCACAAAACTTATTTGTATATGTACTTTATAAAAGAAAAAAAAAACAAAAAAAAGCCGTGGCAACATATAAACCTTTGGGCTCTTGGCGCTAACCCAAAAATTTTCCCTCTTTTTTCCTTTTTTTTTTTGCCAAATTGCGTACTAACAAAACAGCCCTAATTCTTTTTTCCGAAACATCACCTCTCTCTCTCTCTCTCTCTCGACCTCGACCTCGACCTCGAACTGGAACCGACGAGGTCTGCACCGCTACCTACCGCTGACACCGACGAGCTCCTCCGCCGACGTTGATGAGGTCCGCTCACCGGAACCTACCACCGAGGCCGATGAGCTCCTCCTTTCAGTCGAACAGCTCCTCCTTTACCCAGACACAACAAATCAATTTCTTTAGGAATCTATGAGGTAAATTCCATTGTTCTTTCCATTTGTCTCTCGTTAATTCTAGGGGAACAGTTGATTGTGTATGAGAGGTCAATATTTAGATTTGGAGTTCAATTTTGATATGAAACTAATTGGGCTTTCTTTCAAATTTGAGCACTGGTGGCCAATCGTCCTGGATAATCTTCATGTTTAGTAAATAGATGGATATCTTTCTCTTAGACATCGATACAATGACTAGTTTGAGGTTGAACTTGATTTGAATTTTTTTGGGTTGAGTTTGAGTTTAGAATAAAAGTTCAGCTTTTTTTATAGGTGATCTGATATTGTCAAGTTTGGTAGCTGAACAACATTGCATGTTGTGGTTGTGGACTCTACACTCTGCATTGACCAGAGATTTGATGAAGACCCTTTTCATTTTAATCGGACTGCTTTCTGTTGTAAACCTTTTAAACGAAAGTAGGATGCTTAAGTTGTTAATCAGACTTGCATTTGATTGTGTTATCTAAGATGCATATTTTCTATCAATTATTGGGCTGCAGTTTTCTCATATAGTTGTGGGTATTAAAGAAACAACTTTCTAGAGTTTCCATTCGCTATAATTTTGATATAGTCACTTTGAAAGCCATGTTTTCAAAAGGCAACAAGCAGTAAAAGTCAGTAACTTGTTTACAAATCAGGTAGCAGTTAAAGGGGGTTGACTGACACTTCTACGAGTCTTGCTACAATGCATTTATCTTAATTGTAGACTTGTAGCTGAGAACATCTAACCGATAGCTTCAACTCTCAAGGACTGCTAATCTGCTATCAATAATCAAATTCTCCTGATTTGAAAATACTTGTAATCATATTGCCTGCCAAAGTTATATTTGTTTTCTTTTTGGACCTTCAAATTTCCAGCCTTATATTTTTACTCATTGATTTCCTTAAACAGTTGAATGTTTGTAGATTTTGATAGAATCGGGAATACCACAAGGATCAAATATCATATCTCATATGCGATCACATATATTATGGATGGAGAAAAGGGTAAGTTATTGTTATTATGCTTCTTTGTTTTGTTCTGCTAACAATTACTCATTTCCCTGCTGCGTTATTTCTGACATTTATAACTTCTTAGAAATGCCGTAAATCCAAGGTTGCAATTGATGAACTTCCAAGGACTTGGTAGTCGCTTGAAAAAGTGGTGCCTATATAGTTGCTCCTGTGAGTTCTGCACCCTAAATATTTTTCTCTTCTCAAATTAATATGTTTCGCAACATCTTATATATTCTTTTTTTAATTTGTATTCTCTCATTTTTATTTTATAGTTCTCTTGATGCAGTGCTCTCACGATGGGGCATGTCCTTTGGAGAAAGTAGCTAAATATTGTCATTTTGTTCAACGTTTGGAGAGAACTTCTACATAGCTTGCATACAAGGTTCTTTCTTAATTCATATGTTGTATTCTCTTTTGAAAGATTTATCTGGTTACCATATTATTTGAACCTAAGCAGTTAGTATTGGCATTAGAGGCAGGCGTCAAATTGTTGGACATATCCAATTGCTAGATACTTGTACAAGGGGAACCTCTATATTTTCTTAGTCCACTTCTTGGCATTGCAAGTACTTTAGTTTTGTAGTGGGGTTTGTCGGTTTACTCATTGTGATTCAAATTTTCCTATTTTTACCTATCCATCTAAAAGTACCAACTCTTTTGCTTAATTTTTAATTTCTACTAAGGTATTAAGCTGATCATTGGTACTTATGTAACGTGACATTGGTTTGTGGAGGCCACTGTAAAGAAGAAGCTTAAGTAAGAAGAAGCTCAAGTCAGATTTGTTTCCTTGGCCATGCTTTTATTTATGCATATAGCATCAATTTCCTTGGCAGTGTTATGAGTGTTCATCTGACAAGTTCAAAGTCTTTGGTCGGAGTAGCTGGAGTTGCATCAGAGATTCAAAAGAAGAAGAAGGTATTTACTCAGTTTATGAATGTGTGCATGTGTAAAATTTGTTAACCTGACTAAAGCCATTGATATCAGTTAGTTAATTATAGCCGGCAGAATATATAAATAGTATCCATTATCATTTTGTACTTTTTGTTCAATGAAATGGAATATGAATTTCTGTCATTTACATGAACTTCAAACTGAGTTTAGCTGTTTTTTGGTGCAGGGGCGGGACATGTATGTTATGGTGAGCTACTTGATGAGAATTCTGGAAGTTTACTTACTTAGTACTGAGTATGTGGTTTTGTCAAGTGAATTTAACACTTTTCAGAACCTGAAGAATTTTTCACATAATGCCCCTGCTTTTGATAATGTTGATAGTTTGGCAATTTCTTCGACTTGTAATGAAGGTGCTGCAGTGTTGGCATGGGTTCCCTTAGCTGATCTTTGTTTTTAAACAACCTTTAGCTAGTCTTAGAATTGTGATTGTTGGTCGGTTATAGATGATGGGTTTCATAATATTTTTCAATTTATGATATTTGCTGCAGATAGTACTAGCTTTGGTGTGCAATTCACACCTTTTTTCTTTTTCTTTTTAATGAATAAAATATTCTTTTGCTACGTCAAAGTATCTGTCACAACTAATTCACCCCACTTTTTTTTTTTAAATGAAATTTCTTTTTGCGACGACAAAGTACCCGTCGCAAATAGTTTAGCCTTTGCGACGGCAACAGTTTTCCATCACAAATACTTTTTGCAACGGAAATTTACCGTCGCAAATGGATCTTGTGAAGTCACCTATTGCAACGCTGACATTTCCGTCGCAAAAAGCTCAATTTGCCGTCGCGAAAAGTTTTTGCCGTCGCAAAAGCAATTGTTTTTAGTAGTGGGCCAATAGGTGGTCTCGACACTAAAACAAACTCCAAAGCCATTTCCTCCACTTGAATCACCTTGCGGAAAAATCTTATTAGCAAGAAATTACTTTCAGAAATTAACTAAAATTTTCAGGGGCTCACAATAGTAATCAAAGAACATTAATCCGTAAATGTATATCTCTTACTTAGGTACGTATCTCTTATTTATGGTATACCTATAATAGAGGAAATCCTTAAAATTTATATCTCTTACTTAGGTTATACGTATCTTTTAGCTAAAATGTTTTGATGAACCTTTTTTTTGTACATTCCAGTTAGGTTGATTTCCCATCTCTATTTGCTAATTTTATGATACTAATTATATTTTGAATTATTGCAGGTTCATCATGGATTCAAAATTCAAATTGAAAAATAAATAAATAAATAAATGCTAAAAAAACAATTAATTTGTTTCTATATTTAACTCAAGGGGCAAAATGGACATGAAAATATAATGACAATAGTCAGTGGACCTAGATTGATAATAAATTTATCTACGGACTGCATCCATTATGACGAAATGAAATTAGACTTATATTAAAAAATCTCAAATTAGAACTTTCAATCTATCTTAAAAGCACAAACCCAACTCACAGAAGAATACCAATTACATGGGTACGAATCAAAAAAAGATTGAATCTGAAAGAGTAAGGTAAGTATAGCAAGATTGAACCTTTTAGTGACAGCTAAGAGAGAAGGAGGAGAAGTTCGATGAGGATCGAATTATTCAATGTTGAGATGTATAAGAATTCTCCTATATAACAATTCAATGAAATCTTATCAATTTCTCGAAATCTGACTGAGTAAAGAGAGATGTCTGCCTCGCGATGGAGAAGAGTCGATGTAATTTTCAGAAAAGAAGGAGGACAGAATTGACAGTTAGACAAATTTCATTAAACTGTCTATTGTTGGTGCTCCGTGTTTTCCCAACGCAGTTCCTAAAAGCTACAAATTATAGCTTCCCAAATTCGGCTTTACGAAGAAGCCATTTCAACTAAAAGCAGCTTTCAGATATTTTACCAAATACCATGCTCTTGGTCCAAAAGCAGAAGCAGCCCTAAAAACACCGTAGGAAGCAATGCCAAACTAAGCTGTAGTTTGCAAAAAAAGGAGTGCAAATTTCACTCTTCTTTTGATACCCTTCTTTGATTTCTGGCCATACGCTTTTGACCAGTTGGGAATGTGAACAGGTGCAGATTGTTGCACAATTTTGGCTTCACGAGTGTTGTTGCTACCGCTACAGCTACATCCACTATTCCTTTATTTTGTCGTTTCTATGGTTTATATTCCATGATTCCACACTAGTGGCCATAAGTTAATCCATGGCTAAGGGTACGTCGTAAGATACTTTTTTTTTATGACACGTCGTAAGATACTTCCAACACGGTGATATTTGATAGTCAATGAATGAGAATCACCATCCCGCGTGATTATGCATTTCCATGTCTGTTTGTGTTTTATTAATTTTCAGGAAATAACAAGGGACGACCCATGCATAACATAGTCAATAAAACAATTTTTATATCCATATGTATATTTTATGTGCTGCTTTTGAAATAACCAAAATATCTATTAGAAGAAGTTTTGGTAGACTATTGTTGATTAAATATCCATATGTATTTTTTCTCTTTAATAATGGTTTTTGTTGATCTTCGTTTTCTCAAGTCAATAGCATGAAAAAGAAAGAAAAAAAAATTCTTGCTTGGCATGCTAACTAATCTGTTGTGGAAACAATTGGTTATATCACCATCTGCTTGACTTCACACAGCAAATAAATTATTAAAGACTTGGTCCTCTCGTTTAATTTTTAGCATTACCAAGTGGGATTCCAATTACAGAATATCTTTCACATTTGCCACACTTTGCACGGCATTGACTAGGAATGGTCCATGACTGTATCATAGCTACTAGTCTTTATTAAGACATTTGAAAGAAAGGTTGTGTGTAAGTTATAATGAGTGTACGTACGTACACAGGCTAAACACTATTACTAGGTTTTCATGTCCATGAGGAGTAAATACGTATTAGTGGTACGTTTGTTATGATGCAGGATACAAAATAATTTTCAATTAATGTAGTTTATAATGTATGTGATTTAATAATTTGTATATGACCATGATAACTAATGGACTGAGTTAATGTCGAGCTGATGAGAATATATTAGATATATACAAGAGAGATGACTTACGATTTACTGGTATTCAATTCAGCACTGAAAATAAATTTATCTCGACCAAAATACATTAAGTCATTGCATATTGTTACAGCTTTCAAGTTAAATTAAGAGACGATTAGGTATCATAGTTAAAGGCTAACCTTAGCAATTGGTATCATGATCTCTAAGATTAGAATTCTTCACTTCTTTTCAGTTTATCTAACATAATTTATTGTTAACAAAAAAAGAAAAAGAAAATATTTTTTTGCAATTTAGATGAAGTAAATAGTTATTAATTTGACATCTACGACTGAGATGATTATTCCACGAAATTATATAACACGTGTGTGTGTGTGTATATATATATAAACTAGTAATAATGTAACGCTAACTAGTAATATGGTTTATATTCTTCTTACGGGTAGTTCTCACAACTTGCGAAGACCTCTGGTAGTCTGGTACCGATCGTTTCTATTATTCATTTATGGGTTAAATTCCTCCTATGGTACCTGAGGTATTGCTACTTGGACAGTTTGATATCTGATGTATTAAAGGGGACAGTTTAGTACCTGAAGTTAGACTTTGTTTGACACTTTGGTACTTCTGTTAATTTTTCTGTTAAATGTAAGGATAAAATTGACATTTAGAATATATGTATAAAAACATAATAAAAAAACATGAGTTTGTGGGTTGATTGTCGTTCTTCATAATTTTATAGGTATGAATTAATGGTTATGAGTTATGTTGAAGGTGAAATGTTCGAATTTTATGTTTAAGAAATATAATAATCAGATATTTTTTTTGTACTATTCTCTATGAATCCACTGATTTTTCCTCCAAAATTTGGATTTTTCCTCCTCTTCATAAACACAATGCGATGATATTATTTGGTATTATTTTAGGTCTTCATCATTTTTTGGGTCATTTAGGAGAAAATAAAAATGAATTCATACTTTTGGGTTATGTTAAAGTTGACATAATTGAATTTTATGTTTAAAAAATTTAGTTGTACGATACTAGTTTCAATGGAGTAGTCTCATGGGTGTTCACTATATGATTACTATATTTCTTGAACATAAAATTCGAATATTTCACCTTCAACATAACCCATAAGCATTAATTCATACCTATAAAATTATGAAAAAAATCAACCCACAATTTTTTTTTTTTATTATGTTTTTATACATATATTCTAAATGTCAATTTTATCCTTACATTTAACAGAAGTACCAAAGTGTCAAACAGAATCTAACTTCAAGTATCAAACTGTCCCCTTTAATACATCAGGTATCAAACTGTCCAAGTAGCAATACCTCAGGTACCATAGGAGGAATTTACCCTTCAATATTTATTTGATCGTTTCTATTGTTTATGTTCCATTATTTAACACTTGTGGCCAGAAGTTATGCATGGCTAATGGTCCGTCGTAAGGTACTTCCAACATGGTGATATTTGATAGTCAATGAATGACAATCACCATCCTGCATGACTATACATTTCCATGTCTGTTTGTGTTTTATTAATTTTCAGGAAATAACCTGGGACCGCCCAGTCTGAAATAGATAGCTAGCTAGAGCATAGAAATGAAGTTGTCCAGAAACTTCCCATGCCATGACTACGAAAGGCCGACTAGGGAATACTGCTTTACTCATCATCAATAATACAACTATTTGATCATTTGATGCCAATACTCCTCCTAGGCCTTAGACAAAAGAGGAAACTAGAGTTTTTAACTTTTTATGGCAGCAACCTTAGAAAATAAGAGTTTTTGTGCGTAACCTTAGAAAATTTCAAATTTTTTTGTAATTGGTTCTTAGTTTCTTACAGATATTAGAGTGATGTTTAAAATATTTTCGAAATTAGTTTTTGGGTACCAATATTGACAGAAATATATTGAAATTTTCATCAACACTAGAAATTTTCAAAGTACTGAAATTTCGAACTCGCTCGAAGTGCTAATTCAACTCAAATGGAAAAGAAAATATGCAAGTTAAGAACACATGCATGATGATAATATCATAAAACATGCATAGTAGTACACATTGAAATTAATATTCTGTACAACACATCACTACCAATGGGGTAATTAATCAATTATCTCGACATTAACTTGAATATGCATGCTGTCATATATGCCCTCTAGATCTTCCAAGGAAGATTTCCAGCAGTCATCTACGTATTGCGAGAGGAAAATTTCGTTTAAGACAACTTAAACTACTTGGC
Source organism: Rosa multiflora (assembly GCA_002564525.1). Lineage (NCBI taxonomy): Eukaryota > Viridiplantae > Streptophyta > Magnoliopsida > Rosales > Rosaceae > Rosa > Rosa multiflora. Next base: position 20,859 of record BDJD01010946.1, read on the forward strand.
ACCTTGACATGATCTTAATCTAGAAGGAAAAAAAAAAATCAAAGACCAAATTCGATCAAATCACTGTTAAAATCGGATGGAGACCATATAAATAAGATTATTTCGTCTTTTCATCTTAACCACGACTCCTTTCTCAACTCGAGTAGGTTGAACTAATGCACCTATGGCTCATGCGGGTGGAAATTTTCGCTCAAATTGAAAGATATGTACCATATCAACGTACTTGAACAAAAATAATTTTTGCCTAATCAGAAAACAAATCACACTTAAGCAGTAGGGTCTCTATGGACATTATTCTGTCTTGGCAAAGGGGGAAAAATTTGACACTGATTGATCTCACCACTTGTGCTTGACTTTGAGGACGACCAAGACATTTCATTACCAAGTCTTCCTTCTATTTGTCTACAAAAAGCGAGGCTTGCAAGCACAACTTCACTCGTAAGAAATACAGTTTATACATTTACACCTCTCAATTTGAGTACTAAATCAATTGGTGCAAGAAGGTTACTAAGTATGCAATTCATACTGGTAGCGATACTGGTTCTCTTCACATTTGTGGCCGCGGCCGAAGAAGCAGTAGCAGCTGAAGCCGTCCTGCCTCAAGCCAAGCCTGGCTGCATTGACCGCTGTGGCAACCTCACCATTCCATATCCATTTGGCATAGGGCCTGATTGTTACATGACCGAAGACTTTTCTGTTCGTTGTAACACATCCACTAAACCCCCGACAGCAATGTGGGATGATAGTCCCATCGCTATTAACAACATATACCTGGCTGAAGGTGAGATGCAAATAACGCAGCACGTCTCCTACGATTGCTATGACAACCAGGGCCCGACTAAGTCCTACGTACCATTGGTCGCCGTGCCTCCTTTCACCTTCTCTCATACTAGAAACAAGCTCATTGCCATTGGTTGCGATTCTTATGCACTTCTCAGAGGTTACCGTGCAGACAAAGAGAGGTACGTGACCGGATGCATGTCCATATGTGACAACCTTGACAGCGTTGAACAGTCTTGCTCCGGGGTTGGGTGTTGCCAAACTGACATCCCTAGAGGACTTGAGAACTACACTGTCAGACTGGATAGCTACTATAATCATACATACGTACTGGACTTCAATCCATGCAGCTATGCCTTCATTGTGGAAGAAGGCAAGTTTACCTTTTCCCCGAATACAAGTTTTGAAGACCTCTACAACACTGAAAAGCTTCCCACGATTCTTAATTGGGAAATTGGGGAAGGGCCATGTGATGAAGCTCAAAAGAAAGATGATTATGCATGCAAGGAAAATAGTAAGTGTGTCAATCGGACCATCAGCGATGAGCTATCGATCTGGTTATATTTGTCACTGCCAGCCGGGTTATCAAGGGAACCCCTACCTCCCTGATGGTTGTCAAGGTGAAATATGCAAATAACAATTTATAGCGTATGTGTGTGTGCACTTTTCATTTTATTTTTGTGGTATTTAATATATTTGAGGGTGTGTGTTTGTGTGATTCAGTTGCTGCAGCAGGAAATTAAAGCTCAAATTTGGGAATTTACCTGATTGTTCATAAATGAGTTTTCCTGGTTTTCTTTTCAGATATTGACGAGTGCAAGGTTTCAAACCCATGCACCAATGGAAGGTGTGTAAATTCACCTGGAAGTTACTCTTGTTTGTGTGACAAAGGGTATAGAAGCGATGGAACAAATGATCAAAGTTGTATTAAGGAGATTCCCAAAAATCAACCAAAGACCACGCTCCTTATTGCATCATTGAGTATGTACAATTTCCATAATAGCACGCTACATGCATCATATGATCATAACCAATTATACACGCGCGCGCGCACACACACACACATGCATGTACACATGTATAGCTGTAAGAGCAAGCAATATATAGCTTCTTAATTGATCAAGTTGATTAACCTTTCTTAATTTCTTTGAGGTATTCAGGTATTGGCAGCAGTCTTGGACTAATACTTCTAGCCATTGCTGCATGGTGGTTGGTCCAAGTCATAAAGAAAAGGAAAACCAAAAAACGAAAGGAGGAGTTTTTCAAACAAAATGGTGGTTTAGTATTGCAGCAACAATTATCTTCTGGTGATCAAGCTAATGTTGAAAAAATTAAGTTGTTCAATTCAAGGGAGCTGCAGAAAGCCACGGACCAGTTTAGCATAGATAGAATTCTTGGCCAGGGAGGCCAAGGTACTGTTTACAAGGGAATGTTGATGGATGGACAAATTGTTGCTGTCAAAAAGTCTAAAATAGTTAACGGAGGCGAAGTTCGACAATTCATTAATGAAATTGTGATTCTTTCACAAATTAACCACAGAAATGTGGTTAAACTATTGGGTTGTTGTTTGGAGACCGAAATTCCCCTCTTGGTCTATGAATTTCTACCGAATGGAACACTTTCTCAGTACATTCATGACCAAGATGAGGAGTTTCCTCTTACATGGGGAACGCGATTGCGAGTGTCTACAGAAGTTGCTGGAGCTCTTTCATATTTACACTCGGCAGCTTCTATTCCTATTTACCACCGGGACATCAAGTCTACGAACATACTCTTGGATGCCAAGTATAGAGCAAAAATTGCAGATTTTGGGACTTCCAGATCCATTTCCATTGACCAGACACACCTCACCACACTAGTACATGGAACATTTGGTTATTTGGACCCAGAGTACTTTCAATCAAGCCAATTTACAGAAAAGAGTGATGTTTACAGCTTCGGTGTGGTCCTTGTTGAGCTCTTGACTGGACAAAAACCAGTTTCCATGATGAGATCGCAAGAAAGAAGAAGCCTAGCAACTCATTTTCTTCTTTCCATGGAGCAGAATCGTTTGTTTAATATTCTTGATGCTCAAGTTATGAAAGATGGTAGCAAAGAAGAAATTATAGCAGTTGCCAACCTTGCACAAAGAAGCTTAAATTTGAATGGAAGGAAACGTCCTACTATGAAAGAAGTAGCGGCGGAATTGGAGGGAATTCTATTGGCAGTCAAAGATGCTGATCATGTTCAACACAATTTGGTAGAGGAAGGAGATGTCGAAACTCATGAAATAACCACCGAGGCTTATTACGATGTCGTTTCTACATCATCCGGTCCTTTTACAGATGGTGGTACTGCAGGTTCTTCATCTGATGTACAACCACTAATGTTTTACAGTACATAGTAGTAATTCGAGGGAAAAAAAAATGCTGAAATTGCAAATCAAATTAATGATGCCACTGCTGGATTGGAGGCCATCTAGATGGCAATCACATTTTTCTTCTTTTACCTTTTAGCTATTGCAGGCAATACATATAGTTAGGCAATTTAGTTTGAATAAGTTTCACTGCATTTTTATTAATTGCTTTCTCATATGCATGGTGTAGTGAGTCAATGTGTATCATAGACAATGCATTAAAAGCTTTGTCTGCTATGTCTTGTAGAAGTCCCTATATAAGGGAAGAGGTAGTACGTTATGTAATCATTCAATTAACACATTGAAGAGTTCATTAATAAGAAGCAGTAGCTAGTCTTCCAATTTCTCTCATCCTTTACTTTGTTATTCTTGTTTCATTTCTTTAAGAGTGAGTGAGAGTGTGGTGTGATTTGTTTGTAAACCTATCACCCATTATTGTTGATGTTAGCTTAAAAGCTTAAATACCAACACAAAAGCCGTACCCTATATATGCAAGGCATTTAGCAATTGTTCCGGTTGTATTAATTAAAAGTGTAAAAGTTGGTGCAAATAATGCCCCTACCTCAAATGGTTTCCGGCCCCTATCTCAAGTTCCTCCATGTTACTCTTGACTATCCTAATTTTAACTCAATAGAGAAGTGTTGGGAAAGAAGGGCTGCCTTAATACAAGGCCAATGGATAATTGGTTATTCCAGGATCTAACTTTTCCCACCCCTCGTGTGATTTATGGAAATAGCAACAGATAAACAAAAGAAGACACAATATTTAACGAGGTTCGGCCATTGTGTCTATGTCCCGGGGCGAGAGTACTACTCTCTTTCCACTATATAAAATAATGGGATTACAAGAAACAATCTCACTTTAGTAACTAAACTTCACTAAAGTGGTAACACACACTCTATCTCTCAAGAGGAATTTTCGTCTCACTAATCTCTCAAGTGAGGATCTCACTACTATCACAAACTCTCTGTAGTTTGGATGTTCTGCCTTGGTTGTTTTGCTGCAATCTTTCATGCCAATATATAGGCAATTGGCTTCATGCACATACCATGCAATTCATGCACGTAACATGCAATTGGAAGCAAAGTCAAGCTTTCTTCCTTATTTCATGATTCAATGCTTGCATGCTTATTAATGCATGTCTCCTCCATCTTCAAAGATTGCTGCCACCTCCAACCTATGCTTATAGGTTTGTTTCTTACCTTTCAAACTCTACTGCACCAACTTTGCTATTCATATAGCAACTAGCCTTCTTTGCATTCAATGGGTCACCAAGGCTACAGCAAATAATGCTTTCCTCATGTAGTAAACCACCACATGGATTTCCTCCTCCAATTAAGGAGGGACTGACCCATCAAGAAGCTGATTTCTTGTTGCGCTGCACTTGAAGATTTGATCATAGATGAAGATATTGGAGTATATTTTGGTAATGATTTCAATCTAACTATTTCTGCACCTAAATTAAAAAGGCTGCAAATGAGTCTCCAACTTGACCAGCGTACTGAGCTCTCGTGATGTAAATATATTGTATTTGCAGAACTTTTATTGATGCTAATGTTTTAAATCTTGACGAGATAGACATATGTTATGATTTTTTGGTGAGCTATTCTTTAAAGAATGCAAAATTCCTAAGCAAAGTCAAGATTGATTTCAAGATACCGGGCAAATTTGTATTCCATCCATTCAATAGCCATCTTTTTGAACATGCTGATCGTGTGCGTAGGCTCTTGACAGAAATTTCCCACGTTAAACATATGTCGATTTCAGCATATATATATGTCGATGGTAAGTATGCTATAACTTGTTTGCAGTTTTTGTTTTTCGGTGTTAGGGAGGGCTCAAAAGCTCTGAAAAAATAAAATAAAACAAAGATACAATCATACAATAAGACGTTACCTCAACAGACCATCTTTATCTTCCTTCAAATGCTATTGTTTGTCTTTTAATGTGCAATATTTAATTTGCTTGAGTCTTACTTATTAACCTATTGAATTACTTTGCCATCTGTGCAGGTTCTTGGAAGCATCAATACAGGATTTAGTTGCTGGCCCGACCTTGGTAGCATTGGATTTCAGTGTCTTCCCCCTACGTTTATTAATTTACAGAGCTTGGAGTTACAACTTAAAACTTGTTACTGTTGGAAGTCACTGATGGATTTGCTCAGAATATCACCAAACCTGGAACATCTTGTGGTTGACAACGTAAGTAAGCTTTGATTTTATCCTAAATTCCTAATACTTATGCCTAGTAATTTACAGTTTTCATGGATTTTAATCTAGCTCATTCGTTGTGAATCATATTCAGGACATTGCATGTGCACATTCGGTTGCTGACAATAAGCATGAATGGCATCCACGGGAGTCTGCGGCTGTTTGTTTGGTATCGCACATCAAGACTATTTGCTTGAGGAGATTCCAGGGAACTCCAAATGAGATTAAAGTGCCCAAGTACTTGCAGAAGCACGGCGAGGTTTTGAATGAAGTGACATTGTAGATTTGTGTGGGAAGAGCTATAAACATGAACTCATGCGCATGCACTTGGCCCTCTAGCTTTCTAACTGGTTTGGTCAAATTCTTCCGGTTTCAGTGAGTTTTAAAATTGAATTATAGAACAATGCTATGCTAGCTATATCCTATATGTGTCCCAAGCCAAAGGACCCCACGAAATTGTGGAGGGTAGGTCTGGACTCTGGAGGAGTGTGAGAGCTGCTGCCATTGATAATGGCCATGTTGGGGTCTTGGGCAAATGGGTCTTTGCTTTATCATGGTTTTTGAGGGACATTAAAATAGAGGGGGGAGGTCTTTTACTTTAATGGGTGTCAGTGGTTTTGGTCCCTTGTGTCTCATATGGGTTTTAATTTTGGATATTTCTGGGTAGTTTAGAGGTTGTGCTGAAATCAATTAGTGGCATCTTGTGATTTTGTTTTGGGAGCAGAGGAAGAAAGGGGTTGACCTAAGTTTTTGCTCTGTAAATTAGGATTTTTGTTTTGGTTGGGGTTTTTTGGTTGGACTAGGTTTGTGGGGTTTTGGGTTTCAGATTTGGGTTTGTTTTTGGAGGTGGGTGTGCTTTAATGGAGTTGTTCTAGAGGTTTTTCAAAGATTCAGAACTGGGTTTGTGGAGGAATTCAGGAGTTCAGGTTGTTCTATTATATGAACAGGTAACGTTTCAGGTCAGTTTTGGCAGAAGATTTAGTGGGTTCTTGCAGCTTTTTGGAGGCAGTTAAGTTAGTAAAGAAAAGCTGCATTGTTCTGCGGCTTCAAGGTTCTTAAAGACTTGGTTTTGAGGAATTGGTGTTTGGTTCTTCAGCTTTTTTCTCAGGCTGAGTTTGGCTTCAAGGAATTAACTTTCTGGGTTTCTGTTTCTGCTTATGAAACTGCTCTGGTTTGGGCATTTACTGGTGTGAATTTGAGTTCTCAGCTTGAATTCAAGGTAGCTGGATAGCTTAGCTGCCTTGGAACTTTGTTCTTGAAGTTGGATACTGATTTCGTTGCGAACATGGCTTGTATGAAATTGGGATCTAAAAGTGATGCGTTCCATAGACAAGGACAGGCCTGGTAAGCAACCTGCTTCTGTAGTTAGATCTTCTTTATGCGTTCCATGAATGTGCTTTGGTTTCTTGATATATTGTTATCGTAATTCGATTGCAATCTTCTGAATTTCTTATTTGGTTCATTTTCGTCTATAAAACTTGAATTTGTTATCTAGCTTCTAAGATGGGAATTAGTTTGGAGGAATTCTAGCTGTTTGTCATGGCTTGTGACTATGAAGATATCAAATTCATAGCTTGAATTATGTTGACTTTCAATCTGCTTCAAACGTTGTGGCACAAATGTTTGAATTTGGAAGCATATATTGCTGTTTTGCTAGTGATTAGTGAAGCATCTCATACCCAGGTTGTGAATTTAAAGTCATGATGTAGATACCTCTTGCATTACGAGGTCTATGCTTCATGATTGATTTCAGAAATACCCAGTAAATTGGGATAAAAGAGCAATTCAAGTTTGTTACCTAAATGGATATGGCTCCTTGCTATTGTCTTTATGATAAGACAGAGCTGCGTGATGCAAAAAACCCCAATTCGAGGTTTCACGTGCCATTTGAGAATCCAGAATAAAGAACCAGCCCATGTATGCTAGTGGGGAACATTATTCCTGCCCATAGATCATTTATAGAATAACCACAATATGTCCTTACAGATTTTTAAAAAAGGAAATGAATTTGAGCCTATTGAGTTCATAGATGCATTAATTACTAATGCTTGAGTGTAGGTGCCCACATTCTCTCTTATTTTTGGACTGACATTATAACATCTCTTGTTGCAATTGTAGGTTTTGCACCACTGGTCTTCCTAGTGATGTTGTTGTTGAAGTTGAAGAAATGTCATTCCATCTTGACATCTTCACAAGGTAAGTTTTGTTCCTTTCATGTTTACATTTACATCATTTTGACAGGTATATTTTTGTCACTTGTAGTTACTGGATTGGAATAATTTTTCAACTTCAAACATAGTTCACTAAGAAAATGATCTCTAATTTTATACACAATGTTATACTGGTAGTTGAAATTAAACTTTTATTTGGTTGCCATGTTCACACGTTTGTCTTTGATGCAGTTTCCCTTGCTCTCAAGAAGTGGGGTCATGGAAGGATTGATTTCGGAAGCATCTGTAGAAGGAGAAGAAGCATGCAATATTAACCTCCCTGATATTCCTGGTGGGGCTAAAACATTCAAATTGGTAGCCAACTTCTGCTATGGGGTGAAAATTGAACTGACTGCTTCAGATGTTGTATATCTCTGATGTGCTGCTGAGCACCTTGAAATGACTGAAGAGTATGGGGAAAGCAATTTAATCACCACACCGAGTCCTTTCTCAATCAAGTAGTTCTTTGAAATTGGGAAGATTCTCTGAAGGCGCTTCAAACATGTGATGATATTCTCCCTTATGCTGACGAACTTAACATTACAAACGATGCATTGAGTCACTAGCCACAAAAGCATCTACTGATCCTAATCTGTTTGGATGGCCTGTTAAGGAGCATGGAGGACCCATGCAAAGTCCTGGCGGGTGTGTCCTGTGAAATGGGATAAGTACAGGAGCAAGACCCAAAAAATGAAGTTCAGATTGGTGGTATCTGAGAAGAAGTAAACGGAGTGCTGGACAGCTCATCTAACAGTAGTATGTTAGAGGCTGATTGCATTTCTGAGAATGATTTGGACAATTTTGAGCATGGTGATTCTGACATATATGATGAACCAAATTCACTCCAGGAAAAAGGTTCGAGTGCTTCAAAGGGAAGGTAGCTGTCAATCAACTACTTGGAAAATGATGTTAACATCTTTCAAAGTGAATGATTGGGATGGTTAGTCATCGTTTTTACATATTTATGACTGATCACTGTTGTGCATTGCACTGATCATTTCCATACTTGCAGTTAGCTGCGGTGAATTCTATGGAATACCTCTTTTTGAGGACTTGAATAATAGACAAAAGCTACATCTGAAGTACTTGATCTGCTGAGTCAACCAGAAGAAAGACTGAGACTTCTGCAACAGCCCCTAGAGAAAGGTCTAAACCCTGAACCCTTAAATATGTATCAACTAAGTAAGGTCTTTTATTAAAAATGTCCAAAATAACTATATTTATTTTGTTAATCTATTGTATCTGATGAACTCTGCCTTGGCTCTTGACACTACTATCAGAGGTGTGTGGAATTTTGTTCTTTTCTTTTTCTCAACATGGAAATAGTCAATTAATTGTTATTATGACAGGCTTGCCAGCACCTAGGGGAGGCTAACATTCCAAAGTTTACTGTAATTGTGGCTCAGAAGAATCATCACAAAAAGCTATCC
>BDJD01010946.1:30308-49570 GCA_002564525.1 Rosa multiflora
TAAGAGGATTTATTTTGTTTTCCCTCACCAATATGCGTTTAACATATATATCATATATTTTTATGTCACATGATCTTAATCATATTTTTAATTCTTATTAAATATATATGAATGCTTTAATGAGTATGTAGTGAAATTGGAAAATGAAAATAGATAAGGAAAATAATAAGGAATACAATCTAATATTATTGAATTGGAAAGTCTACAGAAAATAAATATAATATTTTTTTGGTATAATTATTGTCCTTAATAGTTATTTTATAGTAGGTTATATATGTCATTTAATAACTCATAATAGAGTGAGGTCAAGTGAGCAGATTTGGAGGTCCCAATAGAAACTCTCTTTATCTAGTTGTCATGATCTCTCTCTAATTCTCTCTCCAGGGACTATTGTCGACACCGAAATTAATCCACTTACAAGCACCTATGCTGTAGCTACAGAACTCTGCACTGTATTCTGTTTAAAAATAAAGTTTTAAGAAGGGGTTCTTCGAAGGAGGTTGTGCATTTGGTTAAATCTTATTCGAATTGGTGAGTTCATTTTTGTTGAGAATTTTTTTGTTCTGTGGTTAAATTTCATGCCCAATGGTTTTGTATTCAATTTAGTTTGAGTCTGAAAATTTTCGAATGGGTGAACCTAGAACCTCTCTGATAAAATTTATTTGATTTTTGCTGTGGCCTGAGTTTGGTTATAAAAATTGTATTTGAGATGATTATTGGTATGAACCAGGAAACATGAAGAGTTTGAGAGGATAGGTTGCTGGCACAAGTGCAAGAAAGATGCCACTAATCAATTACAAGTGCAAGAAACATGCCACTGATCAATTTTTTTTTTCTCAGCAATTGTAACATGTTGTAATTTCCATGTGCATGGTTAATCAGATATGTCTATCTGAGCAGATCTATCTGCGTTGAGCGTCATGTGGTATAAACTTAACCTTCATATGGTGCAGGGATTTCCTTAAGTGTATCAGAAGAAGCTGCTAATATAGTTGGAGAAGAAGCTTTGAACCTAGAAGAGAGGACATCAGTTGATAGCAGACTATTTAGAAAGAAAGAAGAAGAAGAGGGATTTGGGTCTGGGTTTGTTTTGGATTGCTTATGTATCTTTTCTTTTTGTCTAATACTGGGTTTTTGTTTTGGAATGCTCAATTTTGTTGATGTGTATTCTTTCTGGGCATTTCTTTTTGTGCAGAAAGATGTTCATCGGGGAATTGCAAGTTTAATCACCCTGTTGGAAGGAAAAAAAACGAGGTAATCACTCTTTACATACGCCTATTTGATTATATACACTGATATCAAGGTTCGAAAAATCGCTAGGCACTAGTTAGGCGGTGGACATGGGACTAGCGCCTAGACGGTTTTGTATTTTTTAATTTTTAATTTATTTTATAACATTTAATTAAATAATTAAGAATATATAAGGAATTAAAAGTTAATAAAATCGAGATTATCATTTTACAAAACAAACTATCTCGATAGTAGAAATGAAATTTTGCCAAACCTTAAAGGAGTACTTCTGCATCCTTCAAAAAAATAAAAAAGAGTACTTCTGCACATTGGAATTAAAGGGTTGGTGACCGACAGGAAAGAAACCGAGAAGCATCTTCTCATCCTTCATGTTCTTAGTTTTCTTTTTTTATTATCATTACTCAATTCATCCCCATTTTCTTGTTCCTTCAGTGATTGAAAACCTTTGTAGAATTCGTTCCCATATATGATAATGATACAGTAAACTATAACTTAATTACTCAAAACCCCAAACAAAAAGTGACTGCAACTCTGCAAGAACAACTCCAGTTTATAGCAAAAATTCAATTCCCATTTAGTTTGCTGATAGATATAAAAAAACCAACCAAATCGAAAACACCTCATCTTGACTACAACAGAAAGTCTCTTTAGCGACCAAGCTTTTAGTGAGGAATTTATTTTCCTTGGTAAATGTCACATTTTACGAGGAATAATTAAGTTCCTCACTAAATGCCATTAGGTTTTTTACGAGGAACATGTTTTCCTCCCTATATATCACTTTCTACGACTAATATTTCAGTTCATCACTAAAGGTGACCATGATTTGGTCTCCCAAATCGTCATGTTATTAGCGAGGAAATATAAGACTTGAGTGATGAATTTTTTCATCGCAAAAACGACATTCAACGAGGAAATAATGATTTCGTCGTTATTTGATTGGCGGCAAATTGTGTATGACCCGCCAAATTCAAAGGCGACAAAACTATGGTTTTCTCGCTGAAAGTCTATGTCCTACGAGGAACCATTTCCTCGTTAAAAGAAACAATTAGAGAGGAAATAATACTTTCCTTGTTATTAGTTTGGCGGATAATTGAGTAAGACCCGCCAAATTCAATGGCAACAAAACTATGGTTTCCTCGCTAAAACTTTGTGTTCTACGAGGAACCATTTTCTCGTTAAAAGAAGTAATTGGCGAGGAAATAACACTTTTCTCGTTATAAGTTTAGCGAAAAATTGTGTAACGCCTACCAAATTCAACAGCGACAAAATTATGGTTTCTTCACTAAATGTATGTGTTCTACGAGGAACTATTTCGTCATCAAAAGAAGCCATTAGCGAGGAAATAACACTTTCCTTATTATAAGTTTGGTCGAAAATTGTGTAAGATCCGCCAAATTCAACGGCGACAAAACTATTGGTTCATCACTAAAAATTCGTGTTCTACGAGGAACCATTTCCTCATTATAAGTTTTGGCGCAAAATTTAATAGCGATGAATGTGAGCATTTCTCACTAGAAGTCTCATTTTAACGATGAATGATTTCATTGCCCTTGATACATTTAGCGAGGATCTAATTATTTCATTGTTGTAGGTTTTGATGGGAAAAAATGTGATTAAGGACAAAAAATTGGCAATACTAAAAAAAAGAGCGGCCAAATTGTTTTAAGGCTGAAAGAACTTAAAAAAAAAAAAAGAATTAGGTAAAAAATTAACAAAACATTGTATTCTATTATATTGAGATTTTTTTTAGAATAATTATATTGATATTTTTGAACAAAGAAACCTGCAAAAAAAAAAGCACATAAAATAAAGCCAATGGAGACAAAAATAAGTAGTGAATAGAATAGAAATGGGTAAAAAAGTTAATAAAAAAATTGCGTTATTTTATACTAAGATTTTTAGATAAAATTCCTGAAATTGTTAATCCTAATCTTAATAGAAAATTGTTTTTACGTAATTATCCCTTATACATATACTATGGAAACCTCCTTAATTAGAATGGGTAAAGAAGTAAAATTATAAATAACAACAAATATTCATTATCTCTTTTTTGTTTGGATCAAAAAATAGTTATTATCTTTGATTTTAGAGGTAATAAGGATAAAAATCTCTTCCAGAGAAGGAAGAGGATAAATCATTCTCTTAAAAAAGAAAAAAGGACATACCTAAAATAAAATGAAGAGAATAATCAAGCCGAGCCAGAGAGTCGCAGAAGATGGAGGAAACATCATATTCAAGAACACGAGACGGGTAAACATCAAGTTAGACAAAGGATTGATAAGGTGATAAGGGATCGCTCAACCTAGCGATCCGGGCTGAGTGCGTCATTTCCGGATCGTGGGTTGCCGGAGAGATCAGTGTTTCCGGTAACTCTATGACTAAGCACGTACGTGAATGACATATGCGTTTAATAGAGTTTATACCATTTATCCATGAGACACGTTGTTTGTTTTGTGATCATACTCAATAACCTCCTTGTTGCATCATTGCTAGCCTTTATCTCGTATAACATATATACATGTTTTTGAATTTTTCCTATTCCAATTATATGAAGGAACTTTCACATTGATGATTAATTTAGAATTTTCTATTCCCATTAGATTGAGGAGTTTTCACAATCCTAATAGATTAAGGGTAAATGCTCTATAAGAGGCACACCGACATGTACTACAAGTAAGACTTCCAATGAATGATATATGCTAGTTGTTTATATTTGTTGAAATCGTTTTTTGTTTTTCTATTTAAGTGTGCAATGCACTATTGATGTATCTGATTTCATAATCATTATTCATTTATTCATATGCACAAGCATTATTCATATTTTTGCTTTTAAAACTATGATCAAATATCATGGACCTCTCTACAATTGAAAACCGTTAACATATTCACAAATCACAATCATAAAGATACCTTCTTTTTTTTTTTTATCAAGAAGAAACTTCATTAATAATGAACTGGATATAATGAGTTTTGGCATCATCTCATACACAGAAATAGCCACTGAACTTCACACTGAAACTCCAACATGACTGACTAACGGAGTCATAAAGATACCTAAACCCATTTTTATTTTTATAAACACATTTTGTTTTTATCAATGGCATATTGGAGGAATAGAGAAAAAGAAAAAGATAAAAAATAGAGAAGCGGGACAATGAAAAGTTGAAAAGACCGAAGGCGGGGAGGAAAAAACATAGAGGCGCTAATATCCAAAGAAAAAAAATGTAAAGATAAAACCCTTGGGTTTTGTTTCCTATCTCTCAGCCACTTTTCTTTGTCTCACGCGTTCTCCTCTACTGAAGCTCAGTCTCTCTGAGGCTCCATCTCTAAACTCCCATCTTTGAAGCTCTCATCTCTATGAGTAAGGTTAGATTCATCTTTCTTCCTCCCTGTGTAACATTCTTGTATAGCTTGATTAATCAAGGTCTTATTTTCTGCTAAATCTAAATTTGAGATGTCGTAGTGTATATAATTTGAGGTAATTTCAATTGCCCTCTTATTCTGGGTTTAATTATTTGTGCAATTGGTAAACCCTGGATTGAGAATGTTTTCTTATGATTAGTTTTCAAAAACAGAACAAAGTTTTGATTGAAGCCAACCTGGCGTGCAATTTCGGGTGCCGTTACTACAGCCTTTACTGTTGGATCACAGCCTACTTTATATACCGTACGGTCCCGTTGTTGGCTGAAGTCGTCAAATCGGAAAGGGCTGCAAACTAGTAAGAATTTCTTGTATTCGAGATTTCCTAATTACAATTTTAAGATCTAGACACAATTTTAAGAAATAGATTTTATTTTTTCTGATCCGTTCTGATATTCTCGTTCATCGTTTGCAATTTTCGGACATCCGTTGAATCTTATATTGTATGCAGTTTTGTTTGAATTTCAGTAAGAATTGATCGATCTATTTTTGTAATCAGCAAAAATCCTCATTGGCCGGTGTTTGACCCTAATTCAATATTTAATTTTGTTCAAATCTCTTCGGTGGCCTGTTGTTGTTCTGTATTCATCATAAAATTGTATTTTGGCTAGCGGAAATTGCCTGAGTAACACTACTTTCCGGTTTATTGCAGTGCCCTGGATCAGGCCAGTTCTCCATCCGATGCAGAACACTAAATGGGTGCAATGGTAATGTAATGTGATGTGATGCGATGGGTATTGGAGGATGACTATCGCTTGAATAATTTTAAGACCTTGTAATTAAATTATGTATCTATTATATATATCAGGTTGGAGACTCAACTTCCACAAGGTCAGTCCGCACTCTCAAACCTGCATTTTGGGTTTTTGGATATCGGTGTAGTTTGGGTTATTTGGTATTTTGGTGGGTTAATTCTCAGTTTAGAATTTGACACCCATTTGAACTAGAATAGGAGTAGAGAGAAATAATTCGTTTCTTTTTTGTTTTGATTATACTTTCATATTACATATCATATTGGGATTGTTTATTCTTAAGCTCTTTGACTTCTATTTTATTTATTTTTGATCTGTGCATCCTTTGATTGTTCATGCACTTATCAGTGGCAAAGATTTACTCCTAATTCTATTCTTATGAAATTACAATAACAAAATATTGTCCTTGTATACATATTACTTAGTAATTTGTATATATGCATACACTTAGTAATTTGTTGTCCTTGTGGTATAAATGCATGTATTGCTTGATGTAAAGCAGATACTGGATTTGTTATCTGCATTGGTGCTGCTCTCTTGGATTGAACATCTGAGAAGGACTGCATTATGCATTACTATTTCATTAATTAGCTTACATTCTATGTCTCTGTTACAAAATTGATTGTAGTTTACTTTAGCTTCAGTCAGAGCATGTGTTTGAGAAAGACTGCATTCTGCATTACTGCTTTTGTTTTTGTTAGGTACGTACTGGTTGTTTTCTTCAGCCTATCTACTGAAGCAACCTTTTGTGCCTTTCGAATGACAATATTTAATCACTTGTGCCTGATGGTGGTGATGTCTGCTTTTGCTATTGCTAAGCTTAATTGGGGTTGTCTTTATTTATTATTGCTCTTCTTTACTCTCTGCTTTCTTGTACTTTGTACAATTTAGTCTCTTTCATAGCTGTATTTGTTTCAGTAAGTAAAATTTCTCCAATCTGCTATGAGCACTTTAGAGTGAGATGTCTAAAGTTAGATGTTTCTGTCAAGCATTTGGGTCATATGTAAAGTTCACATGGAGTAGTATCTGTAGGTGAAATTTAATTCATCATCTTCACATCTTGATTGCAGGCTCTGCAGGTGCTAAAGCTCTCTACAAAACCTCTAAAAGAGAACTTCCATTTCTAGTGTCTAAGTTCCAAGTGCAAGAGTAAAAAGAGATTCCAAGATATGGGAAAGTGATCAGGGAGGATGCCAAAAAAAATGGAGTTCACCAATAACAGGATGATTTAGTACAGGAGGATGCCTAAACTCTTTTGCATTAGCATATAGTATTGATCTAAGTACTTTGAATTAGTTCTTATTGTAAGGGAATACTTTGAATTATTACTTTAATTTTAATATATATTTCTTTTCTCTACTCTTTATTTATCTACATTATTGTTCCTCGCCAAAACCAAACTACAACAAAAATGAATTCTTTTTATGGACAAGAGAACTTACAGTGACAAAAGTAAAGTTTCTCGTCATTGAGTACGTTTATGGAGGAATGGTTTTCTCGCTAAAAGAATGCATAGTACGAGAAAAATAAAATTTCCTCGTTGAAGATAACTTATAGTGAGGAAAAACTTCCTCACCCAAAGCTATCTACAACGACAAAATTATTTTCATCTCAAAAGATGTATTTAAATTTTTTTATTATTTTTAATTTTTAAATTATTACTTATCATTACCGAGGAAATAATAGTTTAGCGATGAAATGTATTTTATCGAGAAATATATTTAACGACTACTTTCTAGTCCTCAAAATTTTTCAATGAGGAAAAAATATGAGTTTATGCGAAGAAAAAAAATTGTAGGTAAAGAATAATGGCGAGAAAAAAAATATTTTCATCGCGAAAAGGGTTTGGCGAGGGAATAGTATTTTCCTTGCAGAAACTTTTCTTGACCACCCTACTGCGAGGAATTGACGACTAAAATATTTTCCTCGCGAAAACATTACGGCGAGGAAATTCTGATTTTCAGCGACAAAATTGTTCCTCGCAAATTAGCTTTTCTGTTGTAGTGTATTCTTATTACAGACCCATAATTGTGAAGCCTATACACTTCATCTGACAAAAAAAAATCTGAAACACCTAAAGGGATCGATAAACAAGAAAAGCAAACATAATTGAACTAACGCAGAGGTGATGGGACCAAAGAAGCCAATAACATACCCAGACCCTTTTCGGCAACCTCTGATCAGATCACCACCGATCAAAGCATCGACGAACCATACATCTACCATCAATCTAGAATTCACTGCATCATTTACCCATACTTTCAAACTGACCGCTGGCAACCGAGCCCAGATCGGCAACCTCGGCGAAGACCCAAATCAGATTGTCCCGGAACATAACAGGACACAGCCACCAAGACTGTTACCTTGACCCAGAATTGAAAAGAAGAGAAAAAACGCCCAACCGCCTAGATTCACCGCCCAGCAAATTCCGCCCAGACGCCTAAGCGCCCGCCTAGGCCTCCTAGGCGGCCGCCCAAAATCAAGCCGCCCAACACCACCGATTAGCTATTAATCAAGTCGAAGACTCACCGCCTAGCGCCTAAGCGGCCTGGGCGACCGAGTTTTAGAACACTGACTGATATAGGCCCCGTTAGGGATTGCTTCGCTTTTAAAAAAAATCAGCTTTTATCTAAATTTTCGGATTTCATTGTGTTTGGTAAATTTAAAAAAAGCAGCTGTTTAAAAAAATTACAGGTCACTGAAAGCAGATTTTAGAAGCAACCCAAATGTTACTTTTAAAAGCTGCTTTCACTCAAAACACATCTTCATTTTATAAATTTCCAACAACACCCTTATCCATTATAGAAAATATCAGTCATTATCCTCTAAATAATATGTTCTTATCGGTAAGAACACTAGGCGCCAAGCCGCCAAGCCGCCAAGAACAGATGAAACTCGCGCCAAGAACAGAGGCCTGCTACTCTTGGGTTCCTCCATTAGCGGGAGAGAGTCAAGAGATGTATCAGCTCTAACCATATATATACACACACATCTGTTCTCATCAAGAACAGATGCCTACCACTCCTGGGGGGGAAGAATAGAGTCAAGCGACGGGTATCATCAATCATCTTTCTTTGCTTATTTCTTCCTATATGATTCTCATTTTTTTCGTTTTCTTCTATTGCTTCCCTTGATCTGTGTATATACTTATGGCATCAATCTTGTGAAAATATATACATGAGATAGAATTTGATTTTTTTTTTTTTTGCCCTTTTTCTTCTATTGTTTTCGCTATTTATATGCTGATGAATTACAAGCCATATGATTTGAGTGACAAGAAAACAAGTTGAAGACATGAATTTGCAAAATGGGCTTGTTGCTACTATGTGATGTTTATATTTGCTGTAATGTATGCCTTTTCTGCAGTCCATTTTTAAGACTTCATTCCATTACTTCTGCTGGGTTTGCTCATCTATCCTTCATAATTGTGTTTAACTCTGAAAGAATAGAGTAGTGAGTGTGGGTTTTGATCGTTTCGAGCACTTGGAGATGCTTTGATTTGAGCTTTTGCCCTTTCTTTCTTTTTTTTGTCAGTAAGGTCAAGCACAAGTTCGTGTTTTGCTGTTCCTGCTGTGGTTTGTTGTTCTTGCTGTGGTCTCAGGTAATGATATTTTCCTGAAATTCTGTAAACTAGATGGATTGTTGTTCTGTTATCCACATGGCTATTGATCCAACTGGTTGTTTCTAAATTTTTATCCATAGTAATGATTTCGCTTCCAAAACTGATCAATGATTGACAACTAGTGCAAGACTTTGGTTTCTGCTATTGTAGTGTAGGATGTAGACAGGTCTGTTACATAGTGATCTATCTTTTTGGTTTTCTGTGTTTATTGAAGAATCTGTTGTGTGGAATCTGCTTTCACCTCATCAAATAGAAAATTTCATATGCATATTTTTTCCTATTTTGTCTCCACACTGTCTATATAGTACTTTGATGTACTAGTTAACTAGTAGTTAAATTTTAGACTCTGAAACTATCAAAATTCTTGGCATGCTTTGTACAACACTTTTGTTAGGATGCAATGTCATCAGGTTAATATGCACTTGGTCTTTCTTCTTTTTTTTAGAGGTATTTCTATTTCAATTTTCACAAAATAAAGATAGAGATAGAAACTTAAACCAAATTTTACATTGAAAACAGAGATGGGAAGGAAGAATACTAATGAAATTGGGGGAAGTGGATCACAAGTTAAAGCTGTATGGAATGATTATAATGTATCCAAATTTTGTGATCTGTGCATCAAGTTGGTGGATGCTGGACGTCGTCCTAATACTCATTTTGACAGAGAAGGATGGGAGAGTTTGGTAGTAAACTTCAGTAAAGAAACTGGCAATAACTATGATAAAACTCAATTGAAGAATAAGTGGGATTCACTTAAAATTGAATGGAAGTTGTGGAAAGAACTCGTTGGCAAGGAAACTGGTTTAGGGTGGAATCCTAGCAAGGGCACTGTTGATGCACCTGCCGAATGGTGGCATAGTAAGATTCAGGTGTGTAACTTCATTACTAGATTACGTTGTCAATTAACTATAGTATCCTTTTTTCATTTGATAACATTTCTCTCCAAAATTAGGTCAATCCCGAATATGCAAAACTGCGTAAAAAAGGTCTTAATCCTGAATTGGAGGAGAAGCTAGATAGAATGTTTTCAAACATTATAGCCACTGGTGAACATGCTTGGGCACCTTCTTGTGGGAACCTTCCATCTCCAAAATCAGACATATGCAAGGATGATGTCATTCCACTTGAAGGCAGTGATGATTCGGTGGATTTTACTCCAATAGAAAGAAGTGGGGGTAAGGAAGGTGTTTCAAGGAGAGGGAAAAAAAGATTGACTGATGAAGCTGAATTACAAGCTAAAGCGGAAAAGAAACCTAAAGGACCCATTGTTTTAGGCAAGCAGAAGGTGGGAGGTGCTACAAAGTTATCTCAACAAATAGATCGTTTTATTAATGTAGTTGAGAATAAGAGTGCTGGAACATCAAACAGTGTGAAAAGTGCAGAAAGCTATACTATTGCTGAAGCAATGAAAGCACTTGAGTCTGTCCCTTATTGCGAGCCTGGGAGTACTTTGTGGTTGTTTGCAACTCGACTTTTTTTGAATAAAGAAAAGAGAGAGATGTTTGCCACCATGAAAGATGATGTAATTAAGCTTCAATGGCTTCAGTATGTACATGCTGAAAAATAGGGGGTGAAGCGTAGAACTGAGTTTTAAAATATTTGGTTTATGTTTTTTAGTTTAGTTTGTTTCTGTTAATTGGTCATTGTTGTATGAAAATTATTTGAATAAAGTATTTTATCTTGAAGATCAGTTTGTTTCGAGTTCTTCTTTATCTTTGTATTTGAATCTTATTCTGTTTCATTAGTTGTATATTTATTTGTATGCTAGTCAGTTTTGAATATTGTTAAACTATGATAGAGATATCCCATGCCTAAAACAATATCAGCTCTGCTTTACAGATCTCTTTGAGTTCTTCTACTTTGGCTCAACTACCAACTACTTCACAAGGTATGTAGCTTGCTGGTTTTCCTACCATGGAACATAGTTTTGCTGCTTTGTATCTTTTTGAATTTTTTTATTCCTTCTCAGCACTCTTTGTTCTTATCCTTGGCATGAGTTGTATTGATTTATTTAGTGTATAAATGAAAACATGATGATGATACTTGCAGAGCGTGCTAAAATATGGACATGTTAGAAGATGAGGAAGAGGCTTCTCAACATCTTGTCCAAGCTACCTGTGTATTTGCTCGTATAATTGAAGCATATTATATGAAATACATCCATAAAACTCCTTTTCTGAATTCTTCCCACACAGAAAATATATGGATTATGGAATTGTTGCATGGAAATGACGAACGATTCTCTAGAATGATGAGAATGGACAAGCGTGTGTTTTATAGATTATGCAGTGAGTTGCAGAACAAGTATGAGCTTGAGGGTTCACAAAGAATGAGTGCTTTTGAGATATTAGGAATGTTCTTACACATTTTAGGACATGGGGTAGTAAATAGATTAGCACAAGAACGATTTCAACACTCTGGTGAGACTGTGAGTAGATATTTCACTTATGTTTTGGATATGGTGTGTAACTTGGCTATAGAAGTCATACAACCAGAGGATCGTGAGTTCAAGAACACTGCACCACAGATATTGAGGGATTCTAGATATATGCCTCATTTTAAGGTAGTTACTTGAATGTCTATATTTTATTGGTCAATTAAGTTGTCAATATTGAAAATTTTGTTTTGTTGTATTTTAAGGATTGTATCGGTGCCATAGACGGTGTACATGTTCGTGCTTCAATTCGTCCTGCAGATCAAATACCCTATATTGGAAGAAAAGGGATGCCGACTCAAAACATAATGGCTGCATGTAACTTTGATATGCAATTCATATTTGCATGTGCAGGTTGGGAAGGTACTGCACATGATACAAGGATTTTCTTATCTGCCATACGGAATCCTAAGTGGAATTTTCCCAAGCCTCCTAGTGGTAAAAATTTTGTTTTCAATACTTTTTTACTATTTGTTCAAATTCAAGTTCTATTTCAATATTGCATCTTAACATGTTAAATACTTTTTATATTTTACAGGAAAATATTATTTAGTTGATGCAGGATACCCCCAAATGAAAGGGTACCTGGGACCATATAAAAATAACACATATCATCTTCCAGATTTTCGTAGGGGTGGTGGCCCGACAGGCCCTAAGGAGGTATTCAACTACGTGCACTCTTCTCTCAGAAGCGTCATTGAACGCACTTTTGGAGTCTGGAAGAAAAAGTGGAAGATTTTAAGGGACATGCCTAACTATCCGTTTGACAAGCAAGTGAAGATAATCATTGCAACCATAGCACTTCATAACTACATAAGGAGACATGCTGAAAACGATAAACATTTTGATAAACATGGGAGCGAGAATAGCACTGTAGCTTATAAGACCACTGATATAGAGGATGATACACAAGGAGATCATCGTAGTCGTCATGATGTCGGTGCACAAGAAATGGAAGTATTAAGAAATAATATAGCCACAAGTTTAATGAATGCAATGTAGACGTTGGGCCCTAGCTGTTTGGTTCTTAATTCTTTTTTTTTTCCTAGTTCAGATAGATATTAATTTGATTCTAAAGTTTAGTGATATTTAGATATTTTTTTGATGATCTACTATATATTATTATTGTAGTTTTTTATTAGTTAAAATAATTATTTAAGTTTTGGAGGGAAAATAAAAATAAATGCACATGATCAATTTGTTAAGGAGTGAAACAAAGAAAAAAAAATCATGTCCTTTATGGTCAATAAACATATCTATAGCACTTTTACTTAGTATTTACCAAACGCTCTAAAGTTGTTTTATGTACTGACAGCACTTTTAAAAGTATTGTTTACCAAACACAAAACTGTTTTAATTTACAGCTGATTATTCTTACAGTACAGCAGCAAAAGTTTTTTTTTTTAAGTCACAGCAATCCCAAACTAAGCCATACACACAAACTTGTACCTACTGTGTGTAGGTTTATGTTAATGCTAATGTGCCTTCTTTGTGTGTCATAATTGAAAGATTAACTTTTATGCTTGGCCTCATTTATTAATTATCATTGATCTCAGCTTCACTGCTGAAGCAAAGTTATGTCTAAGTTTCGAACTGTATATCCACTTTTCTGGATAAGCACCTTAGTGTATGTATTTGTCTGTATGTGTGCATGTGGAAAATTATGGGGTGATTGGGATGTTATGTGGGAATGATGAATTTAGTGTAATTGAGCAAAATTCAAAACTTCCACCCAACTACTCTTTTCTTGACAAACACAAATTAATCACCAGTACTCTTTCAGACCTAGCTGTCAACCAATTTTCACTTATTCAAATCATATCTAACAGAAGTAGAATGCATTTTAGAATTAAGAAAAATCGTCCAAACAGTGTCTGAATTTTTCTGGACTATTAACTTTCATATTTATGTTTTGGGAAATATTAAAATGGTACTTGACGATTTAAGCCCGACTCAATTTTTGTATCTAGTAACAATAAAAACGTTTACTCTGTTAACTTTTTAAGAGTATATTAGTCCTTTTTTGTTTGGTATATAAAATGGCGGCTAAGTGAGCTACCACTCCAGGACTAGCTCACTTGGGTATGGCCCCTCCCTTAGGGATGTTTTTCACAAAATGGGGTTCGAACCAGAGACCTCCTATTACTAGGAGAAGTCTTGCAGCATCTGCCCCACTTGCAGCCTAGCATGCTTCCACTAAACCAAACTCATTGGGTATTTTCGTCCTTTTAGTATTCATCTTCTCCAAATCTCCAACGCCACCGGCGTCATTCTCATCAACGACGCCAAACTCGACACCTTCGACGTCCGCCTCACAAACGACACCTTTCAGTACTCCCTCGGCTGCTTCTTCCACACCACCAAGCTCACCATGAAACCTAATTCCACTTCCACTTCCCTCGCTTCATTTTCAACCTCCTTCGTATTCTCCGCTCTCCCCCCAAATCACTTCCAACCCAGGCTTTGGCCTCTGCTTTGTCCTCTCCAACTCCGCCGTCCCCCAAATCGCTTCCAGCCTAGGCTTCGGTCTCTTCACCAATGCCACCGTTGCGGTCTTAGCTCTGTTATTCACCGTCGACACGGAGTACCATTGTTGTTGCTGACCTTGTTGTTCTTCTTCAGATTGCTCAGACTCCTCAAGTGTCTCAGGACAGCCAGGGATTACCATACCTACATGACCCTTACCTACAGTAAAGTATCCAAAAATAGCAAGTTAAACACATAAACTTAAACACCACAACGTGCAATGGTGTTTCTTTGAACAGCGACACTAGCGCACTGCAAGTCATCCTGGTTGTAGTCCCATGACTCAATCCGACCTGCTTCAGTCTCAATACGGTTGTCAGGCTCGCGAGCTTGAATCTGGTTCAGCTGGCACTCATTTTGCTGGCTGGATTGAGATTGTTGGCGACTGGCTAAGCAGCCGTGAAAGAGAATAAGTGTAACGTCCCGAACCTAAATTTACCAGTTTACGAGTCTTTCGATGGGTAAACGACATTTACATTTACTTTTTGGCTATGTTTCGACATTTTAGGGGGCCCTAAAAGTTGACTTTTTGTTTGGGTCAAAATTTGAGAAAATTTCCTACATGAAAGTTGTAGAGGACGTTAAACCGAGTGCGTGCATATGTAGTACGTAAAAATCGGAGTTCGTATGCAAAAGTTATAAGCGGAAAATGGAAATTACTGTTTATGGTAGATAGTATATATATTTGAATTTTTACTGTGGGCCAGTAATTTTCCTTTTTCTTTTCTTTCCCTCTCTCTTCTGCAACTCTCTCTTTCTCCACCTCCAGGCCACCAAATGGCGAGATGCTGGCATCAATAAACTTGTCTCCTCCTCCTTAACACGCATGTGGGAGTTGTTTACGGCGATTTGACCAGAAATGTGGAGATCGAAGCCAACATTTTTACTGTAGCAAAATGGTCAACGCCTATTTCCAGCCACCTCCGATGACAAATCTTGGTCCATTAGAAGCGCCTTGAGACGTAGATGATGCTCCCCAAGTCTTTTGCAGCGATTTGAAGCATGGAGGAAGAAAGCATAATTGGAAAATTTCACTGTACTTCGGGTTGCTTAATTGTTCGACCACTTCGAGCTATTTTCTGACTTTGCGACAGTAGAGAAAGTTGCTTAGAATGTTGAATTGATGCTGTGGATGAAATTTGGTGGCCAGATGAGGAGTTGACCGCGCATGAACAGTGCCGCCACGTGCACAGTGGTGGCGAGTGAACATTAACTTAAATTCTATTTTTTTTTAGCTAGTTAAATCCTACCTTTGTTGTAGAATTTTTAAATGTGATTTTTGGTGGATTTTGGAGTGATTTGTTATGGATTAGGAATTTCTGAAGTTTGGTGAGACGGGTGTCGATTATAGGAATCCGACCTTCGGATTTTCCCTTGTTTCCGCTTTGGAATACTTAATCGATTAATTGGTAATAGTGGTAAAGTTTGGATTGAATCCAAGAAGAAGTGGATAGGTGATTTATGAGGATATGACGTGGGAATTGTGTTTAATTTCCGGATAGTTATTCATGAATTATAATTGTGTACAGGGCGACGTACCGAATTACTGCTCGATGAGGGAAACCGTTTGCATGGTCGCCTAAATAGTACTGTGAGTAGACATTTATTTTAAGGGTTTTTGTCCATTTACCCCATT
Source organism: Rosa multiflora (assembly GCA_002564525.1). Classification (NCBI taxonomy): domain Eukaryota; kingdom Viridiplantae; phylum Streptophyta; class Magnoliopsida; order Rosales; family Rosaceae; genus Rosa; species Rosa multiflora. Next base: position 45,950 of record BDJD01010946.1, read on the forward strand.
TCTAGGGATTTTTTTCCCACTTACCCCATTAAGTTTTTTTAATTCTCTCTTACCCAATACACTAAGGGAGTCTTCCCTAATACCCCATTAAGATTTTTTTTTTTTGTTTTAATTTTTTTTTAATACCATTTTACCCATCACCCTTTTGTTACTTAGAGAGAGAGAGAAAATGAAAGAGAGAGAAACCATAGGAGACTTCGTCGGAGCCCGTCACCGGCTGCCGGAATCCGGCCAACTTTCGCCGGAATCCGGCCGCCGGTCACCGGCTGCCGCTCACCGGACTTTTTAGAAAACCTCACCGGAAATGTTTATTGCTCCAATAGACATCTATTGCCCCTCAATAGAGGGGCAATAGAGGTCTATTGCTCCCCAATAGACGAATATTGCCCTAATAGTCTATTGCCCTCCAATAGACGTATATCAGCCATGTATTGCCCCTAATAAACGTTTATTGCCCTTTAGTAGACGTCTATTGCCCCCAATAGACGTTTCGATTACAGAAATGAGAATTAATTTTCTTAAAATTACACAAATAAAACTTTGATTAAAAAAAAAAAAGGTGATTACATCAATTCAAAACGTCTATTGCCCCCCAATAGCCGTATATTGCCCCCCAATAGACATTTAGCGGACGTCTATTGCCCCACAATAGACCTTTATTACTTTCTAATATTTTCTACATAATATTATTGGCCAATAATAATGTTGAATGAATACTATACTAGCTAAAACTATATTTGAACATATGCAATTCCTTGCCAAAAAACCCAAAACAAAAATACCTTTCAAGAAAAAAAAAATAGAACAACAAATTCGGCTATAGCAAAGCCGAAGTTCATAGGGGACTTTCGTCGAACATGTGGTGGGCAGACTTGAAAGCCGCATTGTGCCATTCCGGGCCTTCTGCCCCATTTCATCAATTAATCATGAACATGCAACTTCATGTTAATCATTCATTAAAACATGAATCAACTCACCAGATGGCATAGTTCATCTTTCTGTTCCTACCTCTATTTGGTCTAGTTATATACATATATAGGTAGAGAAAGACCAAAACAAACATCATTAGTTGAAATTAAAATATGGTAGGAATAGATGGAGATCTAGATCTGGGTTTCGCAATGTCACATACACTTATGCGAAGATTATGAACCTCTTGTTGCAAGATCTCAAACTGCAAACCCAAATTAATTAGTTACATACGGAATCTGGACTAGATGTCGAACCGCGCCGGAGCAGGAGATCGGGGAGCGAATCGACGCCAGCCGGAGGTGGAGAGAGAGAGAGAGGATCGACGCCTGCTGGAGGTGGAGATTGGACCGAATCGACGCCGTCCGGAGGTGGAGAGAGAGAGAGAGGATCGACGCTTGCCGGAGGTGGAGATTGGACCGAATCGACGCCGGCTGGAGGTGGAGAGAGAGAGAGAGAGAGAGAGAGGGATTGATGTTGATGACGTCATTGTAATTCTTTAATTAGTTTGAGGGCAAAATAGTCATTTTATATTAATTTGGGTAGGTGGGAAGAAAAATCTCTTGTTAGAATAAGTAGGATAATTTTCTCTCATTTTGGGGCTTTGGGTCAAGGACTCTTATTTTAAATTAATTGTGCATGCAGTATATTATTATTTTCCAATTGAGGTTTAATTTATTATTTGAGTTATTGAGTTTTATGATTTTATGAGCTTGATTTCTTGAGATTTAGTATGCTCTATGAGTTACGGGATTATTAGTGGATTTCCTTCCCGACGGCTTTCAATAGATTTTCAAGCTATTTATTTGAGTTTTTGAGTTGGGAAATGATTTTCAGAAAGTGATTGATTAAAAAAATATTGTGAGAATTATTGATTTCGAATATCGATTTATATGGTGATTTACGAGTATGAATGATTTAGCAAATATTTGAGCATGATCGAATTATCGAGATTTCTTGAGTTTTGAGCTCCGCACTTATCAGGTTTGAAGTTATAATTGAGATTTATTTCCGAAAGCATTTATTGATTTACAGAGGATTTATGCTTTCGAGAATTTATTGAGATATTGAGGCTTGAGTTAGCGAGATAATCCTGAGTAATGCTCTCGGTGATTTATTAATGATTTATTGAAGTAATATCGAGTTCTTTCCAAAAGCAAGTAATTGAAGGAGGTTGTATCCAGTTTATTGAGAATGCAACTAAGTCAGCGCATGCATGCATTACCTAGTCGGCAGTCCCTTCTAGGTAATAGTCTGGTTGGCAGTCCCTTCCATACTACATTTCGGTTGGCAGTCCCTTCTGATGTGTCACCTGGTTGGCAGTCCCTTCCAGATGACATGAGGTAGTTAGTTGGCAGTCCCTTCTAACTACTTGTGGCTAGTTGGCAATCCCTTCTACCCACCGCCTCCTATTCCAGTTGGCAGTCCCTTCCGATGCGTTACCTGGTTGACAGTCCCTTCCAGATGACATGAGGTAGTTAGTTGGCAGTCTCTTCTATCCACCGCCTCCTAATCCGGTTGGCAGTCCCTTCCGATGCGTCATCTGGGTGGCAGTCCCCCCTTGATGGCATGAGATGACTAGACAGGAGTCCTTTCTAGTCATCAAACGAACCTTTTGAAAAGGATGTTTTAAAAAGGATTGAGGATGAGATTTTAAGAGATTGTAAGATGCTCTATTTTTTTTTACGTGATTAAGATTGCAGTAAAGATGATAATTAAAAGTATTTTCAAGATTGTTACTGCATGTGAGATTTTAGAGAATAACTTAGGAAATCATTACGTTTTACTTATTCATTCGAAATTACTTATTTTTCGCCCACTCACTCTAACGGTCTTTAAATGTTTTCCCTTGGGTCCTTCGGTTTCAAATGCCCAGTTTGCAGGCCAGTTTAGCTTGAGGTCGAGCGTACATGGGGTGGAGGCATAGCTGTCATAGCTTCCGCATTACAAAAGTATCGGTCATTTATCTTATATTCTATTCTTTTTGTACGCCTGTACATTAGATTGCTCTGATAACCCTTGAGATTAATATTTTAAGTTCAGAATTGGTTTGTGAAATGGGAAATGTTGTAATTTAGGGAGCATGGTGGCTCCAGAAGTTAAAGGGTGGATTATTTTAGAAGAGTAAGTGTCTTTCTACAGGTTTTTGGGTAATCCACTTTTAGAAGGAGTTTCGCCAAATTTTTTGTGGAATTTCTTCTAAGGTGGCCCCCGCAGGGCCACTTTGGATTTCAAGGTGAAATTCAGGGCGGGTCCTGTCAACAAGCTAGCAAAGAGAGAAGTGATGCGCTGTAAGCAAGCGCGCAATTTAACCATGAAATATCGTTAGTAGTATAAGCAAATAGGGATCGTTCTATTCCGGGGATTGAGGGTACACCTGTCATTGTCAAACAATTAAATAATTAAAATTAAAACAAAGTATAATATTCATAAAGATATTCACAAGTATAAACATTATTTACGAAAAAGGGGGGATTTTGTTTTTGGTTTTTTTCGAAAATAAAACTAAGTTAACAAAATAATTAAAATGCAAAAACATAAAAATACAAATGGAGTGAGAGAACAAAGATCAAAATCGAAACATATGATTAAAATTGATTCAAACCCTAATATTGTTCATCTAAGTCATGAGAAAGGAGTTGATCATGTGAA
>BDJD01010947.1:14494-38455 GCA_002564525.1 Rosa multiflora
AGGTGAGGGAGAGGTGTAGAAGAGAATGGACTATGTTTCAAGCACGAATGGTTGGTGCAGAGGGAGCATATTTTGAAGAAATGGGAATTGATCCCCCAAATTCAACAGCACGTTAGGGGGTAGCCAAAACTAGCCAAGTGGCCAGAAGGAACTTGTAGAATTACCACTCGAGGAGTCTAGTGTAGTTGCAGCGTTACGTTCATTCAGTCTAGCTTTTATTGTAGCTTCATCAGTATACAGTAACAGTACCTTTTTTCCCCCTTCTTTTTTCTGGCTGTCATTTTCATGTGTTAGACTTGGATAGTCGCATCTCGTATCAATAGAACTAGAATCTTATCGATGGAAACAACACTAAGAGAAACACACACAAGAGACTCAGAGAAATAGAAACACCAAAATATGCCTGTAACATGGTTTTCTCCCATTCTCATATCAACTTGAATGCAATATGCATTGACTATGTCTCAAACAGTTGCTGATCATGTACTCCAAGATATTGATTTCTTAAATAATGAATAGTGAATGACTCATACAATGAACACTAGTACATTTCAGATTTGGACAAGGTGAAAGGGGGAAAAATCTACGCCTTCCTCTTTGTAAAGCTTCAGAACTTGCAAGACAAGAATCAGACTGAAATAGCTAAGCTAGAAATAAGTTTTGGTAATTGCATCTTCCAGCTCTTTGAAGTCCCATGCATTATCTGCAGAATATTCCCCTGGGCAGTACAACAGAGAGTTTATTAGATGTTTGAACTTGTTGAATGGGCATAATTGGTTGACATAACGGATGAATGAAGAACAAAATCAATCAGCACTTCAAAGTCAAAGAATGAAAGCTCTTACCAATTGAATCTCTCCGAAGAGCAGTTAAATGAGCACAACTGCACATGGAGTTAAAAAATTGTCAAGCTCAAAATCCAGACCAGGAATAATCTCAAAGAAATTTCACTTGACAGATAGATACATAGGTTCCATCTTCTCTTCATTAATTATAGATAGCAAAAGCAAAGTGGGAGAAATCATAGTCAAGAATGACTTCTGAAAACTGAATACCTGCCGAGAGCTTTCCCCAAATCTGCACATAGAGACCTAATATATGTCCCTTTAGAGCAAGTAACCCGGAAAATCAAATTTTGTCTGCAAAAATAATATATATGTATATGGCTCAGAAGTCAGAAAATAAGAAAGTAAACTTCTAGAGTAGAGACAGCTGACTTATAGCTCAGTAATTTTGACCTCTAATTCAGTTCTATCAGAAAGCACCCAATACAATGCAACCATCAAACATGATATTAGACTAACAAAATTATCTATTACAGAATACACACACACACACACACACCAATTTAACTAGGTTACCTGTCATCTAAGCTGCGCTCAATGTCAAACTGATAGATTGATATCCGTCGGGGTGAGAGCTCAATGCTTTCTCCTCTTCTTGCCTTCTCATACATCTTTTCACCTCCAACCTGTTGCAAGGTAAAGAAACTTATGAACAAATAAATTATAAACCTAGACGATGACTGAGTTTGTACGTATCTATAGACATGTTAATGTAAATGTAGACAAAGACAAATAAATAGTATCCTGAGAGTCACTATGCCAAAGGCAAAAAGTTTTAAATGAAATATAAGAGTTTGAATCTGCCAATAATTCAGCTGAAATATGCCTGTGCTACATTTCTACTACTCCTGCACAGGGTCACAACTACATAGAAGAGAAGAAATGCTTACTTTGATGGCAGAAAACATTGGAGGTACTTGCCAGATCTCTCCACAAAAGGATGCAGCAGTTTTCTTTATATCTTCATCTTTGATATGCTCCCACGGCTCACGCTGAATGACCTGCATATTGGGTGATGCACAGAGAAATTTAGACCATATATAAGTTGTACACTAAAAGAATTAAACATAAAGTCAACAACAGTAGTTCTTATAGAATAGGCCAAATAAGGTCATTCACCAGACAATATCAATGATATTGCAGAAAGTTATACAAAGGATTCAAGTGACAGGCCCTTTTCTAGTCTATAGGTTTAAACAAGCAACAGGTGACTTGAGAATAATGAAAAATCAGAGTATTAAGAAACGATGAACATACCGGTGAATCAGCGTCCCAAGTTGAAGTAGCCTCCCCCAGACGGAAAACTCCACTGTAACCCTTGGTCATACCTTGATAGCTGCAATAACAGATATTTAAATATCTCTGGAAATGTCATCACTTCCAAAATATACAAACACTCTTTCTCATGTGGCTAACTAGCAATTGAACTATATAAACTGGATGACATTTAGTACTTACCTATCTACAACCTTAGTAGCTTTACCAACACATACAATTAACAAACCAGTTGCCATCGGATCAAGCGTACCAGCATGCCCTACCTGAAATGCACCACAAAAATAAGTCATAACGAACATTTTCTATGCAAAAACATGTAAAAGCAAGCGCGAAATGTCCACCTTCTTCACTTTGACCAGGCGCCGCAGCTTTCCACAGACTGTAAAAGACGTCCACCCTGTCTCGCAAATACAATTCCTATCTTTCCATCAGTTTCGAAACTTACAACCTACAATGTGAATTGATACAACGCATTACACTCACCTTTCGGTTTGTTCACCAAAACCACAGTCCCAAACGGCCCGTCCCACCTCGGAGGAAGCTCGCTACTCCTTGTCAACAGATACGGCTCCCCCTCATCACTAACCTCCTTCGGCACTTTCTTCAAACACTTGAAAAACTCCTCCACCTTCTTCTCTGCAACATCCTTCGCCGCAGCGGCCGGTTCTCTCGATTCTCCCTCCCCCTTGCCCTCGAAAAACACCATTCCCTTATCATCATCACCACCACTCTCTTTCTTCTTCCTACTCAGATTGCAATTCGCTGCACCGGGTTCGAGAAACGCTTTGTCCAGACACTGGTCCGGATAGTACTTCTTCTCCAGCTGGTACACCATCTTGTAATGCTTGTCCTTCTCCCACGGATACGCAAACGTATCGTAGAAGTAGAGCTCCTCCTCTCTCTTGTGCAACGTGTTGAACTCCACCACCTCCGGCTTCAGCTCCACCAGCCTCTCCCCCTCCCGCCGCTTCTCCTCCTCCTCCTCCGAATCGCCGCCGTACATCCGCTTCCTCCGCTTGTTATAATACTTCCTCTTCTTCTTCTCCATCGGATCGAGCTTCTGGTCCAGCCAGTTGTCGAACCCCAATTCGTTGGGCTTTTCGGGGGAATCGGACTCCGACCCGGATGAGTCCGGTTTGGCGGGTTTGGCGGCGCGGGCGGGGCGGCGGTCGAGCGAGGACTGGGTGGGGCGGTTGATGATGAGGTCGTACTGGAGTGGGAATGGAGTGGAGGTGGTTGAAAACGACGGCGTATGGGAGGAGAGAAGGGGGTTGGTTCTGGTGCGGGTGAGGGTGAGGGTTGGTGGGTGTGGGAGAAGGCGGGAGAGTGTGGCGGGCCGAAGGAACAGAAGAGACAGAGAGACTGGTTTAGCCATTGCTGAGGACTCGGCGGACGGGTCGTTTCTTCTATTTCAATTTCGAAATGTTGCACTGTGATTTTTATTTTTCAGTTTATGCCGAAAAAATTATGATGTAATAATTAAAATGATTTACTAAATGAATAAATCGGCAAAGATGAAAAAATAGAGTGCGATTTATTAAATTGAAGTCATTCGATGAATCGACTGACAACAAACTTGGGACAATTCCACTATCATATCAGGATCAGCAACGATTATAGTTATTGAAATTTGGGTGACTGTACAAATCTTAGATGGATGCTCGATGACCTTCAACTATTATTCGATAACTATTCGAGTATTATCCTAGTGTTTTGTGATATTTATTATAGCATACTTGACATAATTTAATGTTAGTTTTAAGCTTAGTATCTTTATATAAGTTGAAGAAAATGATGTTCTTTTTGTATTAAACTTCCTCAATCCTACATGTAAACTAATGATCAACACAGTATATTTTAAGTCCTCATGCAAACATCATTTGACAAAAATTATCCAAATTAGAAAGAATTTAGCCATTTCTTTTCCATTATATCATTATTGAAGAACTATATTTATATATAAATTAAACAACAAAACAAACAGACTAAGCTTTTGTAAGAATAATTCTTTAAGCGAAACTTAAACATATATTAAACAATTCCGATAAATGATGGATAATATTTGGGCTAACCATAGCCAATAACAATAGGACACGTGTCTGTTTAACAAGAATAATACTAATAGTTTATTGTGGGAAAATCTTTTTCACATTCTTTTCAAACACTTTTTAGTGGTTATTAGACACGTGTTCTGTTGTTATTGGTTGTGGATTAGCCAAGCTAGTTAGCTAAGTATTATCCATAAATGAGTTCTATGGCCAATTAATATGGAATGAAAATATCCTCTTTTAAAAATACTAAGCGACACCGTATTGCGAGTCTAAAACTTCTAGTGGCATGTAGTCTTCACCTGAAACCAACTCGGGGCATCTCTCACTTTAAAACATTTCCTCGCTCTCAAATTTTTGAGGTTTTCCCGCTCGCGGCGCAATAATGGAGTCAACGTCATCCGCGGCCTGGCAAAACGACGACGTATGGGAGCTCCGCCGCGACGACGACGGCTTCGTCTACAAGCGCAAGAAGAGGCGCCGCCTCGACGACGACCCCGCCCCACCGCCTCCGTCCTCCGCCGCAGATCTCCCGGACGACACCGAGGCCCGCCGGAGAGAGTGGAGGGAGAAGGCTCTGCTGAAGCTGAAGACTCAGTACACCGCCGAGATTGAGCACTGGGAGCTTTTATCTAACAGGCTGAAGGAAATGGAGGAGAAGACGAGTCAGATTCAGCGGCGGCGATTAGAGCAGCGAGAACGGGACCAAACGGCGTCGTTTGATGGTTCTGGCGTGGAGAGGAACCAGTGCTCGGAGTCGGTGCTGGACGAGCTGCTCTTGCAGGTAATTGAGGTTCTGTTTGTTTTCGAATTTCAATTGTGGCAGAATTTGAGAAATTGAAAAGAATTTGGGGATTAGGGTTTTGAAAATTCAGAAATTTATGCTCATTTGGGGCTTAGGGTTCTCTTGCATTTTACATTTCTCTGATTTACTTTAGCCTCTAACTGCCCTTAAAGTTGAGTTAGCAACTAGAGAAAAGATTTGTATCTTGGTGTATACGAATTTTTACACTGAACTGAAGAGAGCAAGAAGCTTGTTACAGACTTGTGAGCAAAATTGAATTCAAATCCTCTTTTTTTCGTGCAGGCCGAAGCTCAGGAATCGATCATTGCTGATGTTTCAAGTTTGTGTGACACGGTGGAAGCAATGTGTCGTACGGAAGAGGAAGATGTAGCTCAGTCTTTGATCGATCTTCCAATCTGGGGCTCACCACGCGAGCTCATGAGATCGCTTTGTGATGGGTGACAAGAGGTAGGGAAATATGAGAATAGTTTTCTTTGCTTATGATGTGATATAGTATGAGGGAGTTATGTAACTAACGACAAGATGATCAAGCTTAGAAAGTAGAGTAGCCTCTCAAGTCTGCACAGAGCAATGTGTTTTATTTGATTGAGCTTAGAACTATGCTGATTGGTGTGTGTATTTATTAGGTCTTGAGCTCTCTAGCAGTAGTGGTGGTGTGTTGTATATGTAAGATTGAGGTTCTGTTCTCCATTTTTTAGTTTCTATTTGTTCTTTCTTGTAATGATTACTTTCAGCTTCAGCTTGATGCATATTTAATCTTTTAAGATTACTATCATAACGTTAATAGAGATAGAGAGGGATATGGAGAAAGCTTTTCAGCCACAGGGGCTATGGAGAGCCTAATTCATAGCTAAAACTTTGGAGTCTGCATTGCGCGGTTCACTCCAAATTTTAGTACGATAGCTAACTTGACTCGAGATTATCTGAAGATTCATTAGCTTACTTTTTTGAATCTAGAGGTTCTGTCACTTTTTGAATCTAGAGGATTTCTGTCACTTTTACTCTCATTGCCGTCATGGATAAGACACTGGTCTTTATAATTTTATGGTTCCCATTGTGGAAGAGATTTTTGGCTTTGGCTCATCATTTGTTCTGCGTTTGAAAGCTGTAGGTCATAATACACAGGTATCTGTTCTGGTTGAGCTTTACGGGTTGAGTCTTTGGCAGGTTTAGGCCATGTGCAACGGTAGTAGTATGAAAACAATCTCGGCATTAAAACAAACTGGTTGGATCAATGTTCATCCTTGTTAAAGAGAAACATTCTCAATCCATAACACAAACAATTTACTGTATTATGGAGCATGTCACACTTTCAACATGAGTCTCCCTGTTTATTTATCACCATGCAAAATTGAAAGACAATACGGAGCAGAAAATTTAATTCTGGCCTCAATATATCACCATCTCACTAAGTATTGTACTTTCCACTCAGCAAACTGTCTGGCTTTTCACTTCTTGAATGTATAGGTGGAGTGCTCAAGCTGACAGCATCCAAACCAAATTGAAATCCTTCCTTTTATTAATAAATATGAATCAATAAACTGAACGTTTTACTTTACCAATACAAGCAATGGGGGAAGACCGCAAATACTTATTTTGACAGGGTTTGAAGATCAACCTCATTTAGAAGGGAGGGAATAACTTTAATTGGTTCTAATTTAAGCACTTAGACATGCATCCTCCAATAGCTTCACTTGTGAAGGACCATCAGGGCAAAATACAACCACAGCTCCTCCACTACCTGTGAATTTCGAGGCTGCACCCACCCTTCGGGCGACCTCTACCATTTCTATGTTTAAACCACCAAGAGCGTCATCTCCAAACATGCGTCTGCACAACATCCAAATTGCAAAAGTCAGCAGCAATAAAATGCACAGAAAGCTCATATTGTGATGTTACAAAATGTAAGCTGTAACACTATCTTGCTCAATGCCATCAATCATTCAAGCAGACACCAGATAATACATCGTTGCTTTGTTCTTTCTTCATGTTAAAATTAAAAAGGCAACACGACAACTCTATGACACATAAAAATTTCTCGTCTGTTGAGGGGATTAAAGTGAAATCATGCTTTCAAGGTTTAACAACAAACAGCATATACAGTTTGAAGTTTGGAGCAATCAGCCTTGAGTGACAACAGTATAAAAACTCTGAGCAGCTTCTGTATCCTATCCCACCATGTACGACATGCAAACATGCTCATGTAAATATCATCTTCCTTTTGATATTGCCTTTTGCTTTGAAATAACATTGCATAAATATAAGAGCTTCAAGAATCAGAGCTGGGAAATCTCATAATAAAATGATGAGTAGTTATTCATATAGCATTAGTCAGATGCAAAGTTGCAGAGATCACAAACCTTCTAAGATCAAAATTAGAGTTCATGAGAGCTGCTAGTTTAGTGTAGTCCTTTTCAAGTAAGGCTTTCCTTCCTTCTTGTGCAATATCTGCTACTTCTTTCATTGATGATATTATAAACTCATCGCCATTGAGCCACCTTTGGCGAACTGTACTGTGTACCTGCCATTACAAGTCATTATGTCAAATCATGGACAAATTACCAACAAGTGAAAAAAGAAAAAAAAAAAAAAAAAAAAAAGAGAATAGCAACGGTTGAGAGACTACCATGTAAACAAGGCCTCCATAAACCTGTGCAACCCGATCTTGAAGACCAGCAACAATGCCGAGCTGTTTCTCCGCGCCGAGGACAATGCCAGGCCTGACCTCCACTTTGATCAAATGCCTAACCTTGTAGAAGTCAAGAAGGCAGCTAAGGGCTGCACACACAATAGCACTAGACCCCGATAGTCCCATCTGAAAAACAAAACAAAAATCCCAAAACCATTACTTACACACAACTCAAATTTCCCTAATCTCCAATCCCTAACTCGAATCAATACTATCAAAATCACCTGGCGAGGGATATTAGTATCATATGAGAGAGTGAAGTTTCTCGAGTCCAGATGGATCTCTTTTTCCTTGCAATAATCAAAAAACACTTTGCAAATCGCCATCAGTAATCGAACACCGCCATAATAACCCTCATTGTCTAGCCGATTCACCTGTTTGCAATTCATCATAACAATGCAGCACCACAAAAATCAGCTCATCTTTATCTAAATTCATCGTTATCTAAAATTCTAATTCAACTCAATTCATTATAACAATGCAGCCACACAATCAAATCAGCTCATCGTTATCTAAAACTTTAATTCAAACTCAATTCATTATAACAATACAATGCAGCCACACAATCAAAGCAGCTCATCGTTATCGAAAATTTTGTAATTCAAACTCTGCGGATGCATCGATCAAATTGAATTCGCAATTCACTATAACAATGCAGCACCACACAAATCAGCTCAATCATTATCGAAAATCATCGTTGTCTAAAATTTTAGTCCAACTCTGCATTGATCTAATTGAAGCGTCGAGAGAGAGAGAGAGAGAGAGAATGAATACCAGGTGGGGGAGAGATCTGAAGACGACGAGGTCGTGGGTGGGGTGGGGCTGGATGACGAGGTCATCGGAGGGGTGTAATCGGACGGAGGCCCAGAAGTTGCCGAGGCTGAAAGAGATCGTACAGCCATAGTAGACATCGCTGGGGTTGCCGAGCAGACCCACCCTGGCGTAGGCCCTGTGCTCTATGGCCGCCGGCTCCGACGACGCCGTTTCGCTATTCTGATCACGATGATGATCCATTCAGAACTCGACTGAGTTTGTCAATTCTGATCTCGGCAATACTCCACGTTGACTGTTATAACCATATTAGCCCGTGGTTGCCACGTCAGAGCAAGCAGATTATTATCTGGCAGTATCATCATCCGGCTTATTATTATCTCTTTTTCCTTTTCCAAAAAAAGAAAAAGAAAAAAAGAATTGAATATTCCACCATTCAATCTTGAATGCAAGAAACAAAATCACGTTTCTAGCTAATACAGCCGCATAAGTACACTTCTAAATTCTAATACACTTCTTCTGCGCGCTAGCAACGACAACATCCGCTCTTTTGTATGGAGACTAGTCAGGGGTATAGTACCCACAAGGGCAGCTCTGAGTACGAAGAGAGACAGTTATCCTCCCAGACCTAGCTAGTTTGACCCGGGTGACGTTGAAACTGAGCTTCACATTTTTAAAAGGGTAACTGCAACGTCATTGCTTGTTTTTGGCTTCACGCAACGTTGGGGCTGCGAGCTAGAAACCATCAGACCCATTATCTTTCAGGTTGGTTGTGAATTGACATGTTTGATTTGCTTACTGCCTCTCAATTTTATGGCCTTGTGGACCCTATGGGTACGTGGAAAGAAAGAAACAATATAGAGTTTGGAATGGTGGTACTTTTATTCCAATGCATGCAGCTACGTGGTCAGCAAACTGATTGCATGAATATCAAAGACTCAATCCTTTACAAGGGGCAGGACTCAGGAGGAGAGGGGCAATTAAGTGGGTGTCCCCACCACGGGGAAGGCTTAAAAATAAATGTCGATGGGGCCTAGCCTTCAGGAGTGAGTCTCAGAGTTTGGAGCTTTCAGAGGAGAATGGTCCAGCTTTCTGCCCCATGTTAACTCCGTTCTTCACTGTGAGGCAGGGGCATGTAGGGCAGGGCTATTCATCAAGGGTGGAAGGAGATAGAATTAGAGACTGATTCCTCCGTCTTGGTTGCTGTTTTAAACCGTCAAGAGGTGGATTTTTCTGAGGTAAGTCGTATTACACACGATTGCAAGGATTATTTACGTGAATTTGATTTTTCTGTAATTTGGCATATCTATAGAGAAACAAATAGTGTGGCGGATAGATTGACCCACTTTGCTAGTCTAGGTCATGTTATTGATCTATCTTTAGAGGAGACGCCTGTTTTCTTACAGGATGCATGTTCTCTATCAAGATTTTTGTCTATTGAATATGAGCGCTAGGGATTCAGGTATTACGTCCCCCCCTATGCGACGTAATGAAATAAATAATAATATAGGGGTGGGGATGAGCCTTCCAGCTTTACTAGATTCCAAAAATGTCTTTTCAAAAAAAAAGAAAAAAGCGGAAAAATATTTCACTTCTTTTAACAATTGAAGAGTGAAAATCATAGTAAAACAATTGCAGCCCCAAACCGCAGCATATTGTTCAGTAACCTGAATAGCATTTGTGAAACAATAAACACGAACGCATCCACCAAGCCGCAGCATGTTATCTCAAGTTGTTGTTTCCAATTGCTCTTAGATGCTATTCATTAATGTGTAGAATGTATTCGGTTAGACGAATGTGTCACATGAGATAACCAATCGATCAATTACATGATGTTTGGGGATGTAACTCGCGGTATTTTGATCACTGGCAAAGTAAATATTATGCATATTAAATTTGAATGTGGATGATTATACTCGATATACAAGACCTATAAAGGTGATGTAACTGCTCACACTTGCAATCTTTCTTACGAAACACACCCCTCTTGGTGTTTTTAATTGCTGACGAACAAGTGGACTGATGTACACTTGTTTTCTTTCCCTGAATTTTGTTCACTTCGCGGGAGTAAGATGAAATTACAACAATTATTGATCAAACAAGTGTAAATCTGATGAAAAGAGGTTCCAAAAAAACCCACAATGTCAATTTCAAGTTCAACTAATACAACAGTTTTATCCAGACTTAGGGAGTATCATTGAGAATAAATATCAAACTGTACAATTCATTCAACAAGAAATATACAAGTGAGAGTCCAAACCAAGATGCTGGAATTGATGCTTGGTGAGATGACATAAAACATCAGTTTAACACTGATCATCATCAGTCTTCCTCCTCTTCACCATCTCCAGGCAATCCCATATCATCTCCGATATCTCCGAGCAGCTTGTCCACGTCCTCCCCCAACTCCAACAACCTGGCTCTAAGCTTTTCGACCTTGCTCTGTTCTTGTCCAAGGCACATGAGAAGATCATTCAGTTCTGCCTCGCTCTCCTTCTGAGCTTCTTCCCTTGCCTGAGCTCTAATTGCATCCACATCTGGAGAGGCTGAAGACCCCACACCCTTTTGACCTCTTACCTCCTTTTCTAGTTGGAAATTGGCCTGCTCAAGACTGTTGTAAGCATCCGATAGACTCTTCAGGTTGGATTCCATCTTGCCAGCTAAATTTTTATACATGGATGCCTCAGATTCAATCTTGGCTTTCTCTGCCTTGCGCAACTCCAACTGCCTGGATGCTTCTTGAAGATCTCGTCTAAGTGTCTCTACATGAACTCTATCTGAGCCTGTGCCTTGCTCAGACCGAGAATGACTTCCCCCACCAGTTGCTGCCACGTCCTCAGCCAAGCTTGCATTGCGGCCAAGGAGGTCCTAAAAGATGAGAAAGACTATGAAACCAAACATTGACAAAAAACAAATCGCTAAACCAAACATATTCAATAACATGCATACCACATCATGCTTCTTCTACAGTCAACTTTTCTACATCCATAAAAGTGCCCTCTATAAGAAAGAAAAAGCAAGAGTTGGTGTACATTTAGCAATACCTGTATTTCAGAGCACTGCTTTTCCACAAATTCTTTCAGCCGCTTAACATACTCCCCATCACTTTCCCCACTCTTTTGTTCCAATTCTGCTGGCATCATTGCCACCTTGCTCTTTGGATGAGTGTAAACCTCAACGATCTTTTTGATGTTTGCCCCTAAACTATTAACAAGGTTTACAAATGCAGCATCAAAGATTGAGGAGAGAACCGGTAGATCCTCATCCTCCTGACCAGATAAATTGTTCTCGTCAACATCTTCGGGCTCTACCATACCAGCAGAAGCAGATCTAGTTAATTGTTGACGGGGCTCAGCAGACCTTGCAGAGGTGAAAAGGAAGTTTTTTCTCATTTCATCAAACTTCAGAAAGTATGATGTGAGTCCAACCTTCTGGCTTATGTAATCAACTACAGTAAAACCATATTTCCCACTTTCACCTGATTTATTGTAGATAACACACTCTCCCAGAAGAACAGCCACCAATCCCTTTACGAACACTGTAGCGGATGAACTGAATACCAGTTCAAGCAGATATGTGATGTGGGCACGTGAATCTAGGAAGCAATGAACAGCACTAGGGCAATCAGCTAGCAAGTCACCAGCATTTTCAAGAGCATTGGTTGAATATATGCATTTCCACTTGACTTTCCATCTTTGTTTTTCATGGAAGAGGAAAGGGCCAAGTATTTTACCACGCGATGCATTAGAGGCTCAGAAGCGCCTAAAGATGGCGTTGGTGCCTCAAGTTCAATATGCAACACCTGCAAATTGTTTCTTCACGTTAGACAATTGTAAGATAGGACCTTCATTTATTTAATTCTTCTTTGCCATGTTAAGTGATTATAAGAAAGAAAGCAACGAATTTAATGCAAGTACAGTGATGTGACTGCATACCTTTACCTTTGCACTGGATATTGTCCTTCATGACATGAGATAGAACACTGGCAGCTCTGCAACATGTCTGCACCTCAATATATTAGCTAATGTTACAGAGGTTTTATGGTCTTACAAAACTCAGAAGCAACTAAGCATTGCATTACCTCAAGATCGACTTCACTCTCACTCAAGGCAAGACCTTGTAACAGCATGCTGCAAGAGAATCAAGTTTTTTTTACCATTAATTACCACAACAAAGCTTTTACCTGGATTGATGAAAATAATATGACGCAGAAAAATATAAATAATAAACTAAAAATGGAAGCATGGAGTAAAAATCTAAAAATGCACATGAATAAAGAAACCTTCCAAATGACATGTTCACATCTTCCTCAAGGGGTGCATGAGTCATTGAATGTGGTTGAGGAATCAATGTTGACGTTAACATTGTTTGGCGATCAGCATTTTTCTGATTCAAGTGAGGTGGAAGTGACTTTTTATTGATTTTTGAAAATCTATATACTTTATTATGAATGACTTCTATAGATTTTCTAGTAAATAAAAATAAAAATAAAAAACACAACCAATGCAGTCCAAATGCCGAGCAAGATAATAACTCGTTGCCTCTTCAATGGTCAAGTATCTTCTAGTAGAACTTGACTCAAATGAATGATTATTACTCTATAGCTACTTTGTTCTCATTTCTAATCTCCCAATCAACTTAAAGATACAATATATCTCACTTGATGTTTATGGTTAATTATTTTCATCAATTTTGTTTTCACCTATTAACATATATCATAAAAATATTGATCAATGTCTTGATCTATAATCAATCAATCGAAATTCAATTGTTCAAGCTTTCCTTGAACCATGATATAAATTCAAATCGATGAGAATAATTAATAAGACAAAACCTAGTATTTCATAGCAACACTATTCAAGGTTTTAGGCCGGGGTAGAGCACAATATTTGGGTCTTAGGGTTTCATAAATAATTTTTTATTGCTACTAGGGTTCCATGTATCACAATTGAACAAAAAAAAAATCACATTCTACAATGAACATGTTGGGTATCAAAAAATATTGATATCATGAAAGATTAGAGAAAAGATAAGAAGAAACAAGAAAGAGAGATTAGAAACATAGTTTCAATCCAAAAATTTAACAAACGAAATGGGAAAAAGGCACAATTACATTTACAACAGTAGATTCGTCACAACAGTTAGGGTTTTAGACTTTTAGTGTTCTCGAGATTAAGATGGTGGCGGCAGCTACGATCCTTTTGCCAAGAATTACAGCATCGATCGCTTTAGATGTCGAGGATGGTGAGCTCGATGAGGACATCACAGTCAAGGCGAAAACGCCGCCGGTCATATCCTCTAACCATGTTCAAATCGAGCCGCAAGGTGAGCTCAGGCAAGGTGTCCAGCGCTCTACAACGGATCCGCTGCCTCTATGTAAAAGCCCCGCCGCCGCCCCCTTCCTCTGCCACCAACCTCACACGCGTCCGCCTCTTCAATTTTCCGCTCCTTCATTCCCCATCTCTTTCCGTTCCAAATCTTCGTCAATGCAATTCAGAAATGCTCTGTAGTTCCGCTTTCATTCTTCGACTTCTCCGTTCCGCACCCTTTTCCTCGAGACACCACATCCCGGGTTGCTTTGAGGAATCTATCCCGAGGAAAAGGGTACGGAATGGAGAAGTCGAAGAATGAAAGTGGAACTACAAAACGTTTCTGAATTGCATTGATGAAGATTTGGAACTGAAAGGGATGGGGAATGAAGGAGCAGAAAATTGAAGAGGCGGACGCGTGTGAGGTTGGTGGCAGAGGAAAGGGGCGGTGGCAAGGCTTTTACATAGACCCTAAACCTAAACCCAAGAAAATGGCCTACTTCTGGCTTCTTCTAGCGGTCATGATCATCCTTATTCTCCTTTTGTTTTGGTTCACTCCCCGCCCTCACACTTGTGCGTCTCTACTCGAGTTGGTTGTCGGCATCTGCATTTGCGTGCAGCTGCTTATTAGGTATACATTGTTTCATGATCTGAAGAAGCTTGCTGGAAAGGAAGTGGCTGCAACTGTTGTCTTTACACTTTAGTGGCTTGAGAAGATTTTCGGTCCAGGATTACCTGGATGCCAACCATTGGTTAGCTAACTGCTTTTTTCTTTTTCCAATTTATGATATTTAGATAGTGATTTCTTTATAGGATAACTTGGAGTATAGAAGTTTAATAATTTGCTCCATCTTGAAGATGGGTTTATGAGGGTCAGTTGAGTGAAAGAATCAGCAAAGCTTCTTCATTCCCCATCCCTTTTGAAAAAATATATATATGAATCAGCAAAGCTAATTTGAAAAAAAAAATAAGCATGAAAGAAGATATGAATTGGTGGAGGCAGTGGCGGAGCCAAAAAATTATATTTACTGGGGCACAAAAAAATATTGATAATATGAAAGTATAAAAAAAATTTATATGTAATTTTTATCTAACAACGGTAATTATCCTAAACTTTCATAATAGTATCATCATCTACACTAGTAAAAATATCGTTCTCATTCGACTGCGGCAATACATGGGTAATTAATTATTATTTTTTTATCATTTCCACATTGGACTGAGAAATTTGTAAGTAAGAAGGAAATACCAATCTTTAATTGTAATCAATTCTATGAGATGTCAAAAAGGTTTGGGAATGAAAGATATTATATAATAATATTATATTATATAGGATATCAAACCTGTTTTCCATTCTAGATATTGATATATTAAATAATTTTTGATAAGATGAGAATTGATATAATAAATATATATATATATATATATATATATATATATGAAAAAGAGGAAAAAAAAATATATCAATAAGACCGAACAAGAAGTTCCAAACTTCTTTCCTTCCTCACATACCTGCTCTCTTTGCCTGCATGGCTGGCTGCTGACTTGCTGCATTGAACTTGATCTTTGTCCTAGTCATATATATATAAATCAACTTTTGCCAAGAAACATGACTGGGGCACGTGACCCAGGGTGCCCCTTCATCCCTCCGCTCCTGGGTGGAGGAAGGAAACTTGGTGTTGTTGGACTTATTGTAGTGAAGAAGGCATATAGTTCCCAAATGGTTTGTATATAGGGTGAGGTTATTGTCATCCTATAATTTTCTTTGTTCACCCTACTTGCTCATTACACCCTACATTTTAATTTCAATTATTAGATTTACTTGTCCAACCCATTTCTATTTCTAGGAATATCCTCCATCATATGACATATCAAATTAAAGAAGAAATTTTGTCTAACAAAAATTTCTCATTTAATTTATATCAATTAAAAAAATGTTCTAAAATATATTAAAATTTCCTAATAAAATCATAATTTGATTTACTTCCATTTTTTTATTTTTTCCATTCAGTTTCAATGTTCGTTTATTCAAATCCATATTAAAAAATTAGTAAGTGCTACTATGAGCAATGAAAAAAAGATTGATTTTTTTTTTTCATGTTTTAAATTTTTTACTTTCGGTGTTTATAAAGGTATTATAAAGATTTTGATGAAGTTAACACTAATGGCACATTTACTTACTTGGAAGGAAAGAGAATGATTGCGGGGTAAAAACATTCCTGCGTTTACTAACACATAAAGGAATTGTAATGATTCCGGGTAAAAGAATTCCCGCGTTTACTAACACATGAAGGAATCGGAATGGATGTAGGTCACACCTCCTTATCAGGAATCGATTCCTGAATACTCAGGAATTCGATTACGAAGGGGGGAGATGGGTTTAGGAATCATTCCTCCGGAATCAATACCGATTCCTTTCTTCTCCCATTCCACTTGTCTCCGATTCATGATTATTTTTCATTCCAAGTAAGTAAACGTGTCATATAGTTTTGTGAATTGAATAACGAATTAAGTCAATTAACGATGAGGACACAACAAAAAAAAGAAAAAAAGAAAATTGTAATAAATTGAAATTTTGATGGAGAAGATGAAGATTAATGTTATCAGGAGAGAAATTAAGTAGTTTTGTATTTAATTAGTTATGTATTTAGTTTTTCTTAAATATTTAAATTTTATAAAATTAGTGTACTTATTAGTTATTTTATATTTGGGTAATATAGTCTTTCAATAATTCAAATATTTGTAGGGTGAACAAAAAAAATGGTAAGGTGGCAATAGCCGCACCCTTGTATATATTGAATGACAAAAAAAAAAACAAGTGTCCAACTATATAGTAAAATGTCATAGTTGATACATTGCAATTAGTTATAGCTTCTACTCAATCAGAATTACGAAACTGAATGTAATGTCCCTAAAATGCTTAGACAACTTACAAAGACGCCAAATATCTATTCATTTCCCAGTGAAAATGCACCTTTCCCTCCTATCTTAGAAAATTCGGTAGTATCTTTCCACAAATTTCACTATGCATCGATGTTTCAATTTATATATCTGTAGATCAATGCAGATATTGTCATCATTCTTTTAATTTAGTTTGCCTTTTCCGTTCTTGCAGATAGAAGAGAAAGAAGAATCTGTGTGGGCTTCTGCTCTTAGCTGTTTGCTTTATTTTGTCTGTGGTAGCGGCAAATTATTGAGAAACCGGATAAATGGACTTGACATAAGGGTGAGATATTTTGCAACGTTTTAAAATCATGCCGACTGTGAGTCTGTTTTTATTATTGTTCAATTGGAATCCTTTCTTATATTCTCTCATTGTATGTTGTTAGACCATCTATGTTTTTAGATGTAAGGTTACTCTGAATGGGGCTTATGACTTACCAACAAGAGGTTAGTAGGAATGGTCAGCGTCATGGGTTTCTCGCATGTTTTTTTTTTTTTTGTGGGGTGGGGGGCGGGGGGGATTAGTGTTTGCAGTGCCAAAGCGGCCGGGTTTGGGGATTTCTGGGTATCAGAAAAAGAAATATGAGAACTGGTTTTTATATAGTTACATATTGATTACCATCATTTACTGATTCTCTTATCACAAAAGTTATGAGTTCTTATGATGACTGTTGTTTTACTGCCTACTTTTAGGTTGTTAAGGCACTCCTAGTAACTAACAGGAAGAATTCTTGTGCAGAAGTCGTTCATTGCAAGCTTATTAGCATGTTAGCAAACATGTTTTACCAAGTACCTGAAGAAACCGATGAGACTGTCTCAACTCTCAAGTACCCGTTTATTTGTTGTGGAGCAAGTTGATCTGATTGGTGGAATTGAGTTTATTTTCCTTAGGTATGCTACTAATTTTTCTTGACATTGAATTTAATAGTTAGACAAGCTTGATTATGAAAAAAGAAGATTTAGAAACTACTGGATTCAAAGCATAGAGTGATAGAACTAAGGTCCCTTGGTGATCAGAATATTATTATCATCGTTGTTGTAAAGACTTCCTTTAACGTTGATGAGGTCAAACAACACTTTAATAATCTGATGTAATCATTTACTTTAGTAGATTGATGAATGGTGATGGATCTGTTTTTTCAAAGAAGATTTTTTGACATTGGTCTATAAAAGTCTCTGAGTGGTTTCATTCTACCAGCAAAGTTATCTAATTCCAAGCCATAATGCTTGTGATGCAGTAAACTCACAATTAATTTTGTTATATGTATAACATGTAACGCACCTAGATTAAATGCTTTTTCAGTTTTTGTTGCATCTGTGGACAACTATGAATGAAGTTCTTTGGCCGATAAAAAAAAACCTCTGATTAAGCCTATCATCTTTTTCATCTCTCGCTACATCCTCCGCTACATCCTCCAACCGGATGAATTGCTCTAGCGAAAAGGAAAAAAAAGTTTTTTTTAATTTAAGAAATCTAAGGTTCAATTTTATTGTTTATATCTATTTTCTTTTTCTGGGTTTATGATTATGCAAGTTTTCATTCAGAATTAGAAACACCCAAATTATGTTTAGAGAGAAAGCTCCAAACCGCAGCAAATAGTATTATAGTTCAGTGGCTTTAATAGCATTTGTGAAACAATATACACGAATTGATGATATTCATCCACCAAAAGCCGCCAACATATTATCTCGAATTGTTGCTTCCAAATGCCCTCATGAGCTATTCATTAATGTGGAGAATGTAATTGATAAGACGAATCTGTCACACGAAATTTTACATGATACTTGGAGAACTTTGGTATTTTGATCACTAACAGTCATAAAAATTGAATGTGGAAGATCATGCTCGATAAGTAAGACCTACAAAAGTGATCTAACCGCTCACACATAAATTTTTTCTACAAAACACACCCCCTAGATTTTTTAATTGCTAAAGAACAAGTGCAGTGATATATACTTTGTTTTTTTGTTTTTTTGTTTTTTTTTCCCCTAATTTTGTTCACTCCGTTCCAGTAAGATGAAATTAAAACAATTATTGATCAAACGAGTGCAAATCTGATGAATTAGAGGTTCCAAAAAAAACCCACAATGTTGATTTCAAGTTCAACTAATACAACAGTAGACTTAAGAGTATCATTGAGAATAAATATCAAACTGTACAATTCATTCAACAAGAAATATACAAGTGAGGGTCCAAACCAAGATGATGGAATTGAGGCTTGGTGAGATGACATAAAACATCAGTCTAACACCCGCATCATCAGTCTTCCTCCTCTTCACCATCTCCAGGCAATCCCATATCATCTCCGATATCTTCAAGCAGCTTGTCCACGTCCTCCCCCAACTCCAACAACCTGGCACTAAGCTTTTCGACCTTGCTCTGTTCTTGTCCAAGGCACACGAGAAGATCATTCAGTTCTGCCTCGCTCTCCTTCTGAGCTTCTTCCCTTGCCTGAGCTCTAATTGCATCCACATCTGCAAAGGCTGAAGACCCCACACCCTTTTGACCTCTTACCTCCTTTTCTAGTTGGAAATTGGCCTGCTCAAGACTGTTGTAAGCATCCGATAGACTCTTCAGGTCAGATTCCATCTTGCCAGCTAAATTTTTATACATGGATGCCTCAGATTCAATCTTGGCTTTCTCTACCTTGAGCAACTCCAACCGCCTAGATGCTTCTTGAAGATCTCGTCTAAGCGTCTCTACATGAACTCTATCTGAGCCTGTGCCTTGCTCAGACCGAGAATGACTTCCCCCACCAGTTGCTGCCACGTCCTCAGCCAAGCTTGCATTGCGGCCGAGGAGGTCCTAAAAGATGAGAAAGACTATGAAACCAAACATTGACAAAAAACAAATTGCTAAACCAAACATATTCAATAACATGCATACCACATCATGCTTCTTCTACAGTCAACTTTTCTACATCCATAAAGTGCCCTCTATAAGAAAGAAAAAGCAGGAGTTGGAGTTCATTTAGCAATACCTGTATCTCAGAGCATTGCTTTTCCACAAATTCTTTCAGCCGCTTAACATACTCTCCATCACTTTCCCCACTCTTTTGTTCCAATTCTGCTGGCACCACTGCCACCTTGCTCTTTGGATTACTGTAAACCTCAACGATTTTTTCTCTGATGTTTGCCTCTAAACTCTTAACAAGGTTTACAAATGCAGCATCAAAGATTGAGGAGAGAACCGGTAGATCCTCATCTTTCTGATCAGATAAATTGTTCCCATCAACATCTTCAGGCTCTACCATACCAGCAGAAGCAGATCTGGTTAATTGTTGACGGGGCTCAGCAGACCTTGCAGAGGTGAAAAGGAAGTTTTTTCTCATTTCATCAAACTTCAGAAAGTATGATGTGAGTCCAACCTTTTGGCTTATGGAATCAACTACAGTAAAAGCATCTTTCCCACTTTCACCTGATTTATTGTAGATAACACACTCTCCCAGAAGAACAGCCGCCAATCCCTTTACGAACACTGTAGCGGATGAACTGGATACCAGTTCAAGCAGATATGTGATGTGGGGACGTGAATCTAGGAAGCAATGAACAGCACTAGGGCAATCAGCTAGCCAGGTCACCAGCATTTTCAAGAGGATTGGTTGAACATATGCATTTCCACCTGACTTTCCATCTTTGCTTTTCATGGAAGAGGAAAGGGCCAAGTATTTTACCACGCGATGCATTAGAGGCTCAGAAGCGCCTAAAGATGGCGTAGGTGCCTCAAGGTCAATATGCAACACCTGCAAATTGTTTCTTCAGGTTAGACAATTGTAAGATAGGACCTTCATTTATTTAATTCTTCTTTGCCATGTTAAGTGATAATAAGAAAGAAAGCAGCGAATTTAATGCAAATACACACTTGGCCTAAAATCTGATAATCATATTTGTACTGCATCAGAAGTATTAGAAGATGATGTGACTGCATACCTTTTCCTTGCACTGGATATTGTCCTTCATGACATGAGCTAGAACACTGGCAGCTCTGCAACATGTCTGCACCTCAATATATTAGCTAATGTGACAGAGGTTTTATAGTCTTACAAAACTCAGAAGCAACTAAGCACTGCATTACCTCAAGATCGACTTCACTCTCACTCAAGGTAAGACCTTGTAACAGCATGCTGCAAGATAATCAAGTTTTTATAACATTAATTACCACAACAAAGCTTTTTCGACCTGGATTGACGAAAATAATATGACGCAGAAAAATATAATATAATAAACAACTAAAAATGGAAGCATGCAGTAAAAATCTAAAAAAGCACATGAATAAACAAACCTTCCAAATGACATGTTCACATCTTCCTCAAGGGGTGCATGAGTCATTGAATGTGGTTGAGGAATCAATGTTGATGCTAACATTGTTTGGCCATCAGCATTTTTCTGATTCAAGTGAGGTGGAAGTGAATTTAGAAAATATTAACAAAACAAATTAGAAGTGAAAGATCCACAATCAGTAAGTCATACGTCAGGGATTTAACATGTCAGTAACAAATAAATTGCTCATGAAGCAAAGTAAATCAACGATATAAGGAGCAAATAAACATCACCCACCTCACAAAAGCTCTTAAAAACATAATCAGCTGCAACAAATTCTTGTACACTAGATGTCCTTAAGATGATTCGTAGAATTGAGTTCAGAGCAGCTTCCTGTGGCCCCTCTCCGAGAACTTTGCTTGCAAGGGCATCAAGATTCTTGGAATGTCCGATAATTAGATTACCGATGCATTGTAATGCCTGATGAAGCGAATCAAGATTAATAATTATGAAGTAACTCAATGTCTACAAGGCACCATAAAAATTTCATTAGAGCAAAGTTTTACACCTTCCTTTTGAAAATCAGTTTTTTTTTTCTCAGATAATAAGTGACATAAGTTTCAGGGAACTAGGTCCAAAATTTGATGTAATTAATGGACCTCTTATGATTGGATAAAATCAGAGGTAAAAACTCTTCATGGACCAGCTGAAATTGCCTGGTATATACCATCTCTGAAAGATGTGTTTGTATTTTGTGTGTGTGTGTGTGTGTGTGTGTGTGTGTGAGAGAGAGAGAGAGAGGTGATGAAAAAAGGATTAAGAACTATCTTACTGCACAACGGACAGCTACAGGTGCCCACTGGCTTTCTACACCCAGCATTAGAAGATGGTCCAAGATTTTTTTCTGCGTTCATTCAGGTTAAAAGTTTAGATAACACTGATAGAACCAAATTGATATTTCATTGGAGCACTGGTTATAGAAGTTTATAAATACCTGAAGAAGAGTTGTCTTGTTTGTCAGCTTATTTGCATCTTTTCCAGGATCAGCCTCTGAACCTCCCATTATCAGCAAATTAATAGTTTCCAACGAACTGAGTAGATTAATTGTCTACTGGCATGGTGTTTGTTTCCAAATCAACAACAAATTACCAGTAAGAATTGTGCAGTAACAAATATAATTGTTCAACACAATGTTAAGAAAACTGAGCATCTAACCTTTTGTTGAGTGAAACTGTAAGCACTTCCTCGTAACTTCAAAATTGACATTAATGGGTCAAATCCAATTGTCTCCCTCAATAGTATCTGAATGAAACACGCTTTCAAATTAAAAGCAAGAATAAACCAATTGTGTAAATGACAACAACCATGATTTCAAAAGTAGAGCAACAATAACAAGCTAAAAACCTGATTAGATGCATTCTTCCGAATAAGGTTGTTTAACAGTTCAATACAGTCCTGTACAAAAGCATTTGCATTAGAATAATTATATAACCAAGTGATGTCTCAAATATTTTCTAAGAAAATAGCAGAGTATCAACATTGGAAACTTGATGTATGCAGTACAGAACTACAGACATTTTACTCCCTACACTATAAACTAATGATTATCAACAGAATGAGTCACAGTGAATCACCTGGACAACAACACCACCGTCTGAGCCACCTTCCTCTTTGATGATGCTGAAAATCTTTTCAAAAGCACCTTCAAAGACCACAATTTTTTGAATTTCCTGAAATTATAATAACCTATGTCAATACAAAAGCGCACAAAAAAAAAAAAGGCAATGGTTTCACCGTTTCAGTCAAATATACTTGAGAATAAAGTAGATATAATGAATCATCACAGAAGAAAACCTCACCTCAGCTTCACGTGTCAAGTAAGTAAGAAGTAATAAGGCCTCATTTCGTATAACCTAGAAGGCAGCAAGAATAAGTGAGTATGATTAACGAACATGAAAGAATTGATACTAATATTTTTCAATCATATTTCAATCTTCTCAAGATCTCAAAAACTGGAGCTAGATATATGAATCTTTAAAGATCACCCTTAAAAATTATATAGTAGCAACGAATGTGAATGATAAGTTAAATTCACACATGCAAAATGATAATTCAGGGCATAGTACCTCCCGATCCATAAGCATATCCATTAGGCGAGTTATACCACGAGGTATGGTCAGAATGGCTTCCTGTAACCTGAAAAGTGTAATCAGCCAGAATTCTTTCTAAACCATCAAAAGATCCAAAATTTTGGACAAAAGAGAAACTAGCTATAAACTAATACCTATTTGGAGAATTTGTGAGAAGAGCTGTCAAAAGTTGAAGAGTGTAATATCGTACATAGAAATCCTCCTCTGACTACAATAAGAGCAGAATTCAATAAAGAGATTAGTATTGTCGGAACTATCTGCATTTACACAGAGAATATAGCTTCAACCAAATGACTTTAGCTATTATAATGTTCAGTGTTTTTGTAATACAGTAAGAGCACCCTCACCAACAAACTTAAGAGAAGTGAAATGCTGTCTGCTTCTCTGGAAAGCAAATCAGTGTTCATTAGAGCAGGTTGAATCTCATTCTTTGGGACTTTTGCATGTTCAATAGGAGTCAATGCACCTACAAGAGTTTCAAGGGCACCTCGAACCTGCGTATGTAGAATGCATAAAATGAGACACATCCATGGATAAAAATTGATAGTAAAGCACTACATTTACAATAAAATTCATAATAACCGTCGGGACAGGAAAAAAAAGACACAATGACATTAAAGTTTCAGAACCTTTATCTGAAACAAAAATAGCCTTACATCCCAACTCAATAAATTCGGACCTGCGTATGTAGAATGCATAAAATGAGACGCATCCATGGATAAAAATTGATAGTAAAGCACTACATTTACAATAAAATTCATAATAACCATCGGGACAGGAAAAAAAAAAAGACACAATGACATTAAAGTTTCAGAACCTTTATCTGAAACAAAAATAGCCTTACATCCCAACTCAATAAATTC
>BDJD01010948.1:9499-24514 GCA_002564525.1 Rosa multiflora
CCTGATTTCTTCAGAAAAACATTTTGTCAGCTTCGTGGAAAGTCATTGGGGAAAAGACATCAGTTGTAACAGATCCTGAGGTTAGTATTTCTATTATGCTTTCTCCTTGGAATTTTGACTATTCCTTATGCTGGAAAAATATCATCCATTTGTAGCTGCTGATTGCTTCTTTTTTGTTTTGTATGTGCAAAGATAAATTTGACAGCCATAGATGCAAAACAAGCCATCTAGGGTTAAAGTGGATGACGCTTCAGGTGGTAATATGTTCTGATAGCATTTGCTTATGGCTGTGAAACACTTCTACATTATTTTTGATTTTATTGTCCTTTACAGATAATCATGCTCAACCTCTTGATCTTGCAAAACTAGCCCAAAGGGTAATAGTCATACTTACCTATGTTCCATGTTCTGTATTATGTCTATTTAGGGTCTCTAGTTTTGCATTACTGCAGTATTAATTGGTTAAATTCTGATTTTTCATTGTAAGCAATTCTGCAGCAATTAAGAGAGAGAAGACGTGCAAGCCGTGCAACTGAGTTGACACATCACGATGATGAATCAATTGTAAAACTTGAAAGTGCAGCCATTGAACGCTCCAAATCAGCATGTAGTTCAAAGTTTTGCAGTAATATGTGCAAGTTATATAACACCTTCTAGTATTTTCTAATGTTTTCCTCTAGCCTCTCACTGCTTTGTCAATTCCATATCAACTTCTCACTGCTCTGTTGATTTCATATCAGCTTACAACTACATTGTATCTGCAGGGAGCATCTACAATTCAATATCATCTTTATCAGCATATATTGCAGGTCCTAAGGAAATTGGAAATTAAAAGGTGGTTTGATGCTCTTGTATTGTTGTTAGAGTATCAAGAGCCACTGCAATTGTTAGCTAGAATACAGCTGCATTAAGCTAGCTAGAATGCTGCTGGTGATGGAAATAATTCGCTAGAATGCTGTTGCATTGAGCTAGCTAGAATGCTTTCTTTCTTGATTTCATTGTCTAGATACTTGAATGTATGGATAATTGATAAATATATATATGAAACATTATTTCTATGCAAATATATATGGAGCATTAATTTTGTGTAAATATTTTAGGCAAATAATCGATAATGAACAAACAACAGTTAGTAAATTATGTTGTATGAGTACGTCCATGTTTTGAATCACACAACCACTTATAAATCACCCAATGGTTACTAAAAGACTTTGTATGAACTCACACAACATAAAAAACATAAAGTAGTTGTCAAATTGTTGAATCACACAATGATATAGAAACATTGTGTTGTACAACTGGTGCAAAATTCAACCTTAATCTCTCACATACAACAACCATTGTTTGCTCACAAATATTTTTACAACTATTACACCATGGTAATTTAAAAATATCTGTAGTGGTAAAGATCATCCAACAACAGTTTATAATGATTCTGTTGTCTGATTACGTAACCAATGCCAACTGGAAACTTAATTCTGTTGTGTGAGCAGCCATTGAAACAACAAAGTGGATGCGACGCATGCCATGCCTCCAATTTCTAGCATTGGCATGCGCAGATTTGGGACAACGTACGGTGCTACCTTCTGCGTTGACACTATGATCGACACATAATGGTGTTTCACTGTCGTCTAAGTGTTGTGATCACACAACACCGAGATATAAGATGGAACTTTGCTTTTGGGACAACGGTTATCCACCGTTGTGAGATGCTTTGTTTGTAGTAGAGAGAGAGAGAGAGAGAGATATATATATATATATATATATCTAGATTAGTATCGAGATCGAGGTGTATCGAGGCAACAAATCTGAAATTCATACTCAAAAATGAAGTTTGATTTGTAAATTAAAGGATTTGAGTTTGTTTTTATGTACTTTGTTTCTCACTTCAAATTCTGTTGAAATTCATAATGGGTTGTTCTGTATGTGGAGTTTTTTGTTTTTGTTTTTGTTTTTTTCCCATACACATTTGTTAATTCAATTTTACTTTTGACTCTGTTCATGGTGTTGTCATCAAGTGCTAGTTGATATGTATAATCTGTCTCTCTTTCTCTCTCTCTAGCTAATACATTTGATTTTGCCTAATCGTTGGAAAACTATTGCTCTAATGTGTGGTGTTTGTGTGTTCACGTACAAGTCCATTTTGATGAAGTAGTTGGTTAATTCAAGAATCCTTCTTGTTGGGCTTTTTAATTTTTATTACGTACCTTATAAGTTATTTTTATATAACACAATTTTCTACCATTACATATATTGACAATAAATTTTTGAGCATTTCTAGATTATCTATTCAATCTCTATTGACCCTCAGAAGATTTTAGCCTAATGCTATTGACCTCCAATACAATTACTTTATTCCTACTGGTCCTCAATAAGAATCATCCATTTTCATAATCTCCTTGCATATTCATATAGACTTCCAGTCAATTCCATACTTACCGTCAGTGTCAGTTACACAATCATATACTACCCTTAGTTGCAATTACTCAATTTTGTACTGACCCTTAGTAGAAAACACGTCGATCTTGCTACTAACAGTCAATAGATAATACACTACTCAATGTATCACTTACATTTAGTAGTAGTTACCCAATTTTCACTTATAATGAGCAATTACTATCCAATCTCTCACTGATTTTGTTAGCAATTACACAATTATACTAACTATCAATAACGATTACACACTTATACTGACTCTCAGTAGCAATAGCAAAATTCCCTACTGACACTAAGTAGTGATCATTAAATGGATACTAATGAGTCTAAATATCTTTCATATGAACTTTATGTTTTCAATAGATTTAATAATTAATTTCTTTATCCATACCTATCGACAGCGACAAATACTTCATATTAGTAACTTTATTATACATGACAATAGTTAATGATGTGTTCATTATTTGTAGTTTCAGACAATACCTACCAAGAAAGGTTCATAAACTATGGATAACATGTAGATCGAGAGTGCAAACAAAATGGAGGAAGTACAAACAAGCAAAAAACTCAATGTCAGGAAGAGCAGTAAAGATCAAGAATATAAAACAGAAGAAAATACAATGTTGTAGTGTAAGATCAATCTCAAAATTAATTTGTTATTATAGTTGAAGGTGCTTGTGGGATGTCAAAACCTAACGGAAAACATCAAGATTGTGAATGTTACTGTTAGTCAATAGTATTGTATAATACTGGTCTTGGCTTTGATTGAAATGGTTCAGCTAAATGTTTTTAGTTTATTTTATGGCTAAATATTGGTTACTACCCTGTGATTTATGTCCAAAATCAATTCAGTCCCTGGACTTCTAATTTCATCAAAAACACCCTTGTACTTTCAATTTTGATCTAATAGGTCCAATTCGTTAATATTTTGCTTTAGGTTCAACTTATAGTTGGATTATTTGATGAAAAACTTTTTATTTGATAGATTTCTAATAGTGAGACCCACTCCTAAATTGACTATGCATGTCACCTCACCACTCCTATATGAGCCACGTCAACAAGTTAAATGACTCATTTATAGGAAGACTAACAGATTGAACCTATTAAATCGAAATTAAAACTGCAGGGGTGTTTTTGATAAAATTAGAAGTCCAGGGACTGAATTGATTTTGGACCTAAACCACAGGGTAGTAACCAGTATTTAGCCCTTATTTTATTTATTGTGCAAACGGTGGCAATTCAGTAATTATGGATCAATTTAAAGATGTTGTGGTAATTGAGTAATTTTTTTTTTTGAATAAAAGACTGATGCGGCTGCCCTCAAACCTTGATTAATGAAAATGTCGAATACAATGGTGGGGACATCAAGCCTAAACCCCTTATTACAATAAGCCTCTAGAGAATGTCCCAAAATAATATTAGGTCTAGCCCTCCCTATAAATAACCAGCATCTGTAAACAAGGATATACACATAGTTTTAGCAAACACAAGCATCTAAAATGGCTTCCGCTAATCATCATAAGCCTCATGCTGTTTGCATTCCACTTCAAGCTCAAAGCCATAAAATGGCTTCTGCTTATCATCATAAGCTCATGCCAACACTCCCCCTCAAGTTGCTGCATACAGATCACGGATGCCTAACTTATCAAGTGACTCATAGAAGTCTTTACTCGAGAGAGCCTTTATAAGAATATCCTCCAACTGTTCTTCAGTAGGAACGAAGGGAAACATAATGATATGTCCATCCAGTTTCTCTTTAATAAAGTGTCGATCTACCTCCACATGCTTCGTGCGATCATGCTGAACAGGATTGTGAGCAATTTCAATTGCAGCCTTATTATCACAATAAAGCGGCATAGCCTTTTTCTGCCTGAACTCCAAATCCCTTAACAAACTTCTCAACCACAACATCTCACAAAGTCCTCGGGCCATTCCATTATACTCTGCTTCTGCACTAGAACGAGCCACCACCTTATGTTTCTTGCTCTTCCAAGTAACCAAGTTACCACCCATAAATGTGAAGTAGCCCGAAGTAGACCTGCGATCTGTAATATTACCTGCCCAATCCACGTCAGTGTTTCCGGAAACATCCAAGTGATTGTGTTTTGAAAAGAGTAATCCCTTCCCTGGAGCAGACTTTAAATACCTCAAAATATGAAATACAGCATCCATATGAGACTTACTGGGATTATGCATAAACTAACTCACCACACCAACTGCATAGGCTAAATCTGGTCTAGTGTGGGATAAATAAATCAACCGGCCAACTAACCTCTGGTATCTTTCTTTATTCGTAGGTACTTGATCCAAGTACTCTGCTAACCGATGGTTTTGCTCAATAGGAGTATCAACAGGTTGATAGTCAAGCATACCTTTTTCTGCCAGCAAGTCGAGAATATACTTCCTCTGACTCAACACAATACAATCCTTCCCACGAGCAACTTCAATTCCCAAAAAATATTTCAAATTACCCAAATCTTTCATCTCAAATTCTAAAGATAACTGACCTTGTAACCTTTGAATCTCCTCAAAATCATCACCTGTCACAATCATGTCATCAACATAAATAATCAAGGCAATCACTTTACCACACCGATGTTTAAGGAACAAGGTGTGATCTGAATTGCTCTGCCGGTACCCAATTTTCTTCATGAACTTGGTGAACCTGCCAAACCAATCTCTGGGATACTACTTCAAACCATAAAGAGATTTTTTCAATCTGTACACCACCTACTCTCCAGTAGAAGTACCATATCCAGGAGGCAAATCCATATAAATCTCTTCATGTAGATCACCATGCAAGAATGCATTCTTAACATTAAACTATTGTAAAGACCAATCAAGATTAGCAGCTAACGAAAGAAGTACCAAAATTGTGTTAATTTTGGCCATTGGTGCAAATGTTTCATCATAATCCACTCCATACTTCTGAGTATAGCTTTTAGCCACTAGTCTTGCCTTGTATCTATCCACCGATCCATCTGAATTATGTTTCACGGTATACACCCACCGACAACCAACTGTCTTCTTCCTGGGTGGTAATGATACTAGCTCCCACGTACAATTCTTCTCAAGATCATCCATTTCGACTGTCATTGCTTGCATCCACTTCTCATCCCTCATTGCATCCTGCACTTTACTAGGGAAAGACACAAAAGATAATTGATTCACAAAGGCTACATACGGTTTAGACAGCCTATGGGTCGACACATAATTAGCAACGGGGTATTTAGCTTTTGCACTTAGAGTAGGTTCATAGTGCTTCGGGGGTTGACCACGGGTGGAACGACTAGGTAGAGTTTTGGTGAGAACAATATCTAACACAGAATAAGGAACACTAGCTGACACAGAAGGACTAGGCAGAGTTTTGGTGGGAACAATATCTGACACAGAAGAAGGAACACTAGCTAACATAGAAGGAATATTAGATAAAGAAGGATTAGAACATACCTTGGGTGATGATTGAGTAGGTGAGACCACTGAAGGAGAGGAGAGATAGAAGAACTGTTCAAAATAACATTGGCGACATCGAGAATTTCATTGGAAACGGGACCAGGAACTTCCTCTCCTGCCAGCCGGTCAACTGATCCGGTAGACTGGTCAGTAGCTGACTACCCAAATTCTCTTCTCCGTTCGGTGGGCTGCTCTCCTCTTTTTCAAGTTCCGTTCCCAAACACTCCAGCCTTGTGAACTCGGATGCCAGTCTCCCATCTTGCGCACTAAACAAATGTTCATAATAACAAGACTTGTCCCCCTGACGAGGAGTCACAGGAGGTAAAAAATAACATGCATCTTCACTGAATGTAACATCCATAGTGACATAAAAGTTCTGGGATTGAGGATGATAACATTTGTAACCTTTCTGAGGAGAACCATACCCCACAAACACACTCTTAGGGGCTCTAGCATTCAACTTTGACCTCTGATTCTTACATAGATGAACATAAGCAATATAACCAAAGACATGAGCAGGAAGAGTATTAGAAGATGGAATAGAAACATAGTTAGACAGGACCTCAAGTGGGACACGACCTTGAAGAGGGACAGACGGAAGACCATTGATTAGATGAGAAGCACACAATATGGCCTCTCCCCAAAGATACTTAGGCATGTTAGAACTAAGTAGAAGAGACCGAGCCATGTCCAGAAGATGACTATTTTTCCGTTCAGACACCCCATTTTGCTCAGGTGTCTGTGGGCATGAAGTTTGATGTATTATGTCATGGTGTTGGAAATATTCATGAAAATAATGATTGACAAACTCACCCCCATTATCGGAATGAAAGACCTTAACATGAGCATCATATTGATTAGGAACAAGCTTATAGAATGCTGTAAAAGCAGAGGAAACAGAATCTTTGGACTTAAGTAAAAAACCAAGATAATCAAGTAAAGTCATCAATGAATAACACAAAATATCGCATTCCAGAAAGGGTAAAATGTTTAGAAGGACCCCATATATCTGAATGAATTAACTTAAAAGGCATAGTACTAGAATGAAAACTCGAAGGATAACTAGACCTATGACTCTTAACCAAAGCACAAGTTTCACAATGCAGGCTAGACTCACTAACTCCCAGAAACAATGAAGGCATGGACTTCTTCATAACTCCAAAAGATGGATGACCCAAACGCCTATGCCACAACCATAGCTCACTCAATCTGTCAGAATTCAATGTCAGGGCCAAAGGCTATTCTGGTGCTTGTGTTGGCTCTGCGTACATGCAATCCAAGTGAAACAGTCTCCCCCTCAGGTCTCCCTTGCCCATGATCACCCTGGTGCACAGATTCTAAAAAATAACATACATTGGATAAAAGGTTATAGAGCATTTATTTTGTGACCCCAACTGGGATACAGACAAAAGATGATGAGACAATGAGGGTACATAAAGCACATCATGCAATACAATGGATGGTGTAACTTGAACAGACCCAATACCTAAGACTGGAAAAGACGCACCATTCACATTAGAAACATGGGATATAGAAGGGGATGACATAGACATAAAGAAGGACTTATCATAGGTCATATGGTCAGACGCACCATAATCAATTATCCATGTATCACTACCAGTAAAGTCAGAAACATGTAAAGCAACACCAATTTTACCTCGAGTTTCCTTAGTCAAGGAAACATTACCCTGTGAGGGATCTTGCCCTGCAATGTCGTAGAAGTCAGGTTCTGGCATCAATTGGACTGTAGATTTGCCTCTTTGACCACCACCACGTCCTCCAGTATTATTGCCTCCTCTCTAATCAGAGTTGTTGTAATTAAACCTTCGCAGCTTAGGACATTGATTCTTGAAATGGCCAACTTCCTTGCAATAGTTGCAAGCCATTTGGTTATAATTCTTATTCTGTTGATATCCCTGATTCCGTGGTTGACACTGACTCTGATATGGAACTAGGGTATAATTCCCAATTGAGGTTGAGGTGGAGGTGTAGCATGGATTGCGAAACCAGAAATTTCGATATGAAGGTTCTGAGCAGCAGCCTTATTACCTTAATCTCTTCGGATATAGGCAAAAGTCAAAAGCTTGTTCCAATGTAGGTGGAGTTGCAAGACGCAATAACTCATTCTTTGCCCCGTCAAAGTGAGGGTCCAGGCCAGCAAGAAAAATATGGACACGCATCTTGTCCTGCTCAGTCTGATAGAAATTATCAGCTTCACAAGTCATAGGATTAGGGTTTCTCTGATCAAGCTCCTGTCAAATTGTCTTCAAATTCGCATAAAAGGTTACAACAGGCTGTCCACTCTGAGTTATTTTGAAAGCTTTGACATTCAATTCATGAACACGAGCAAAGTCACTCCCATCATAATATGTAGCAGCAACAGAATCCCAAATTGCTTTGGGAGAATCATAGTTAGCAAATAATCTCATTACCTCCGGAGTCATAGGCTTGAGAAGAATTCCCATCACATTAGTATTTGCCATATCCCATTCATCGACTTTTGGTCCTGCAGCAGGTCTTGTTGCATTACCGGTAACATATATAACTCCACTTTCCAATTCCCTGAATATGGATCTTCATAAGCCTCTGCCATAACTGATAATTGGTGCCATCGAGCTTTACACCAAAACTTGAATTATCTGCCACATTCTGAACAATCACAACCTCAAGGGCCACAAAGTTAGCCCCTCCACTCTGTGATCCTCCATTATTCCCATCGGTAATAGTCAAGTCCACCATCTTCTTCCTTCTTCAAAAAACTCAATAAAGTTTTTTTTTTAATACAAAAAACTCAATAAAGTTGTAACAAAGGTAGCAGCAAAGGGCACTGATCAATGAATATTCAAATAAACAAATATTCAAAGAAAGAAAGTTGTTGGCTTTATTATATATTCCCTTGTCCAAGAAACCAAAAGTTGTCCAGCAAACTAATCAGTAGAACAAATAGGATATCAGCAATAATCAAGTCAAAACAAGGGGCCACGAACCAGATGGACAGCGACTAATTCCCAAAAAAGACGAGAACTAGCAATCGAACTAAAAGAACCAACAAACAAACCCAAAAGGACAAGCGACAAAAGAACAGCAGCAAACTAATTTTCTTGCAGCGGAAACCAAATAGCACAACAGAGTCCAAATGGATCTTGGCTCTAATACCAAGTTAAAGAGAACAAAGGAACAAGAGATTTTAGATTTTTCTGATGTGTTATTTACCTTCTCCAAGAACGGAGTATATATACAAGATACATCAAGACCTATTAGGAAACTAATTACAATAGAATAATCCTAATAATTCACAATATTCACAATCCTAATTACATGGCATGACTCACGCCAACAGCTAGTAGCTTGCTTTTGCTGTTGTTATGGCAAGAGGGTGGTAATGTTTTTGTTGTACTGTTACTGATAGAACTTTTCTTGTAGGGACTATAAAAGGACCCAAATGATTCTTTAAGGACGCTGCAGACAGTCGCACGATATATATTCATGACTATACGGTTTTCTGATGTTGAACTACAGCTGTAGTGGGGAATACTCTAGCTATGGTGAAGATTGAATTTCAAGCTTAGGAGGGATGAAAAGAGGTAGGGTGAGAGCGAAATCTAGTGACTCTGAATAAACACTAGGAAAAGGTTAATGGCTCATCTTCAACTTCTGTGTTTATGATCAAGACGATGGAGAACTAGAGATGGAGATTCCTCAACCCCAAAATGGTGTGGAAAAAAAAAATATAGTTCTGACGACCTGAAAATGATGAGGATTTGAGGCTCTTAAGCTTGAAGCTTTGATACCAAGAAGAAATTTGACAAGAGAAGATAAAGGTACGTAATAACTCGTGTATATATATCAAGTGACTATTTACACAATAAATGATGAACACCCAGATACTAATAGACAATAGATCACATGTGATATCTGAAGGAAGCTTTAATTTGCATTTGGCCGTTTGTAATGTATGATAGCAATATTGGTAGTTGGCATTGTCTTTTCTGCACTGGTATGTGATATTTTTTTATTTTTTTTTTATTTAAGGAAAACAAAATCAAAGAGAGAATTGAGAGAATAGTTGTGTCTTTCATTGATAATAGGAGCCCCTATATATAGGGAGTACAAGTACATAATCTTTGACTATTCTAATTAGAACTAGAATCTAGAACATTATCTCCTATTACAACTATAGAAAATAATCTTAGTTTGGTAAGACACACATAATCCTGATATCCTTCAATACTCCCCCTTGTGCCATCCAAACATGATGTCATCATGACACTATGTCGCTCCAAACGTTGCCTCGTTAAAAACCTTGCTCGAGTAATAAAAATCATGTGGGACAAAAACAACCTCGAGGAGGAGAAAAAGAGTACGTCACGCCCTTCACTCTTCGAGATCAAACATGTAGACATCATGTCTTCCCCTGATGTCAAGATCTCCTCTTGATTGCTATAATCATGGGACTTCAGATAATTTCCTCGTTCCTATACTCTTCACATGTTTCTCGAAAGTGGGTTTAGGTAATAATTTAGTAAATAAGTTCGCTATATTATCATCTGACCAGATTTGATTCACTTCAATCTTTAGAAGTCTTTGTTGTTGCTGATTATAAAAGAACTTATCTGATATATGCTTGGTGTTGTAGCCCTTGATGAAACATTTCTTCATTTGTTCATTGGAAGTTGCATTATATATCCTCATAAATGCACGTACGTAGGTTCATCTGTGGTAGACTTCAAACCACATGTTATTCGAATGTGTCCAACTATGGACCTTAGCCATATGCACTCATGCACTGCTTCATGTAGAGCAATAATATCTGCATGACTCAAAGAAGAAGCGATAATGGTCTATTTTGTACACCTCCAAGATATCGCGGTGCTTCCCATGGTAAAGACATAACTAGTTTGGAAACGACCTTTGGTGAGGGTCAGAGAGGTACCCTGCATCAGTAAAACCCATCAAAACGTCACCATCATTGTGACGGAGGGAGGGAGGACACCGGCCACCTACAACGGAAGCTACGGTGGCCTCGTGCTCCCCGGTCGGCTACCTTGGTGTTGACGACGGCCTTTGGGCCAATAGAGTCTGATTCCATTCTTTCGTCCTTTGTTTTCTCTCTATAGGGATAACATAAGCCCATATCTATCATACCTTTTAAGTATCAAAAGATTGTCTTTACACCAGTCCAATGGCGTTGCATTGGCGCAGGGCTACTGATGGTATTCCTGCAAGTATACAGGGTAGTACAGCAATGAAAGAAAAAATGGTTGTCATTCCCACGAGGATATTAGTTCAATTCACAATATGAAAACCTAAGTTAACTAAACTAAAAGAACACACAAAACAAGAAACACAAATCGACTAAAACGAACACAATGACTCAAACTAAGACTTATGATTTTCACAGTTTTGAAAGAGTTTATGATAAATGGAAAATAACTTGAAAACAGAAAATTGAAAAGTGAATCTAAATAAATTGAAATTGAAAAGAGTCTATAATGATTGAAAGTAAGAATGTGATGATGATGAGCCTAGGGTGTCGGAATCAACCACAAGCAATCTTATCTATGTTTTGAACCAACAAATGGATTCTTTCGTTTCTGTAGATGATAATTCCCGTATCTAAGTCTTCTCAGGTACTCTAGACCATAGTTTTCCTTAAGTGCATGATTCTCTCCCTCTCGGGTAAAAGTCGTATATCCTAACTATGCAGTTTATCCTTCTCAAGTATAAATTTAACATGCAGGACTCATTACGATTTAGAAAATAAGGGAATCAAGCAAATCATTATTGTTTCTCAAGTAATAATGTAATTTAAAATTCTTAATCACATGAAGCTAATTTGAATTATATTGCAGCTATGCCTCAAATATCTTCTGATAACTAGATGCAAAGCCCTAAAGATTGTGAATCAATAGAACTTTAACATAAGCAACAATTCAAGCAGAGATTAAGAATTTATCTGAAAAGAAACTAATAATCCATCAATTGAATATCAAAACATGTAACCAATTATGCTAGGGCCTCATCCTAGCCCTAGAAAAGAGGTTTAGCTATTCATGTTCAAAGGAAACATAATAGAAAATCTTAAAAACATAAAAGAACTTATTAAATGGAGATGGAGGGTGAACACGGTGATGACAACGGCTTTCTTTGATGAAATTCTGATATATAATGGTCCTTCTCCATCTTGACACTTTCTCCTTTTATAAGATGCAACTTTTCCTTCTTGCTTTAGGCCTATGGAACTCCTTAATCACTTTACACTAAAGAAATGTGATGTGTGGCACTTCTAAAATTCCAAGGAAACATATTTTGAGTTCTCAGACGGTCCATAGTGCTATATCAATCTTCCCAGAATTTTGCTTAGTCATTCAAGCCTTGAAAACTCGAGCTCTTAGAAACACGTTGCAGATTCGTGCAGTGACTGAACTGCCTATACTTAAACTGCCATATCTCCCTCTAGACATATCAAAATCACAAACCTTAAAATTCTCCAGAAACTGGACATTCGGGACTTTCCATGCATATAAGGCTCGTTTTCTGGTTGTCTCTGGATCAATACAGTTTAATCCTCAAAGATAGTTGTTCTGCAGAGGCTGCTTCACTTTTATTTGATATTTCTCTCTCAAATTCTCTCTATTTTATTGATGATAAATTCTCTCTATTTTTACAAAGCTATCATATAGAACTTTCCTCTTGGACACGTTTTGAATTTAGTTGGCGTTGATACCGTTCTTGCATTATATTGTTATTGTTGATGAAAATTAATCATCCTACAATTAGTGAAAATATGGGACCTTTATGCCTCATATTGATGCTATATTATTAGTCCAAAACTCCAAAAAATCGATATATTTAGTATTGATTAATTTCGGAATATGATTGAAGCATTGATCTTCATCATCAGAGTTATAATTCGATCTAGTGGAACTGTTTATAGAGATTGGCCTAACCATCTTTCTTTTTAACTTGAAGCATTTCAAACATAATAAGAGCTGGAAATTTCTCTTGCATATAGATCTCACTGCCTTTTTTCTACATATATAGCTACTTTCTATCACATATACGGGACAGAAATGTCAAAGCAAAACCTAAAAATGACTTCACCAGTTGGAAGGTTATGAAGATGGTAGCTAGCTGTGGTAGCTAGCCGTGGTAGGTACGTATAGCTGTACTTCAATTTGGTCACGGGGGCTCTTAGAAAATTGTAATCTGTCTGGTAGACAGTAGAATCTATTCATACTGTCTTATCCTTTTTCAAGCAAACAAATACGACTAATTACTAGCTATGTAATTTGTCAATAATATCTTCAATATTTCAAGTATATCTACAATATATCCGTACATTCATATCCTCAATATTTCCATGTCCTGAATATTTAATTTAGTCATTGATTACTGGTAAAATTACAAGAAGTAAGTTGAAACTCTCATCTATCCTAATTTACCAGAGCTTTGAACAAATGAAATTCAATGATAATTATTATAATTAATGACTTGTTTGTTCTACATAATTGGTTTAATTTGTACAGATCTGATATCTCTCTACTAAACCATATTATGTATTAGTGGGAACGTTTGAATTACAACCCTAGATGACTATTTATGTACGTGTGTAATGATTTCTGGAGTACTTTTGAGGATTAAGCTCAATCAATTCAAAGAAAATGGTCTGCCTATCGCCAATCTGCATCTCTAATTTGTTGACATTTCTTTCTGGGTTCAGTAGTTCAACGGGAACACCTTCTTGTACAAGTAATAGAAGAGAAATATAGGATGGATTAGGATCCCCTCTTGGATGAGAAAGATTGACTTTTATTTTCCACGTCGTCGATCTCTCTAACGTGTCCTCACCACATATCCCTATAAATACCTTGCGTTGCAAGACATAGAAAAACACAAACACGTACAAAATATTCATTTGCAAAATCCCAACAGCTATTCAATTTTTCTTGAAATGATGTCCATGAAGTTGATCGGAAGCATATGGCTAGTAATGGCCATGGCAACCGTAGCCCAAGATAGCGCTCCGGTGCTCGACACCTCAGGGCAGGCTCTTCAATCCGGTGTAGACTACTACATCAAACCCGCCATCACCGACAACGGCGGCCGTTTCACTTTGATCAACCGAAACGACTCCTGTCCTTTGTATGTTGGTCAAGAAAACACCTCAGGCCCCAAGGGCTACCCGGTGACCTTCGCGCCTTTCGCAGAGGGTGAGACGGTGGTAAGAGTGGGTAGGGATCAGAAGATCACATTCTCTGCATCCACAATCTGTGTGCAATCGACTGCATGGAAGGTGGGTGAGACTCAGTCCGAGACCCAAAGGAGATTGATTGTCACCGGAATTGATGAAAACGAAAGCCGTCCTACCGGAAACTACTTCAAGATTAACAAACAGGCAGATCTTGATGGCATTTACAATTTCGAATGGTGCCCTACTGAAGTGTGCCCGATTTGTAAGTTCATCTGCTCAGATGTGGGTGCTTTGGTTGAGAATGACAAGAGGTTGTTGGCCTTGGATGGTTCTGTGCTTCCTGTTGTCTTTGAGAGGGCTTAAATTACAGAGCAACTGAACCTGCTCTAGCTATTAGGCTATGAATAATGAGAGGATCATGAGTACCTAGCTCGTACATGTATCTCTTAATTATTAATAATCTTGTTCATCTAATCTGATGGAATCATACATGTGCAGTTGATAATATTTGTTATTTCTATCATAAATAAAATAATAAATGGATTCGACTAATATGATCTCTCGTTTTGTAGATATCACTTACATATCTTTAATTGTGAATTTGTGATGTAAGTATCTAATATTCTAATAATAATAATGTTGGGATATACAAGTGTTGACAGTGAATGGCAAATTTTGGTCGGCTAGTTATATATCCTCAAGCTGGGAATGAAATCAAGCGAGAAAGGGATAGGGAGCTTTGGTTGTAATTTTCTTGAAATAAAAAATGGAACAGTGGGCGGACGTAAACAAAAAATCCTTGCGCAACTTCAACGTAATATTAATTATTACCGATTACTATGAATTCAACGTTTATTACCGGGCGATTACTGAATTGAATAGTTCTTCGATTTGTAGGCCGGCAATGAATCTAACAGACAATTAAATACCTT
>BDJD01010949.1:6306-18958 GCA_002564525.1 Rosa multiflora
TTTTTACCCGTGGGGGCTTTCTGGAATGGAAGTTTTGTTTCCCTTGTTTCCTTTTTTATGAAAGTTCTGGAGCTTTCTCCATCTTCCATCTCAATATCTTGATAAGGAAAGACTTTTCTTGTCTTTCTGAATTTGAATTCTTTCATCTCTTCGATTAGTTTTTCTAATCGTTTAGGATTTTCACAATTCTCAGCTTCTTCATAAAGATCATAGAGTCTCTTGGCTCTGAGCATATGGACTGGTCTGTTTAGATCAGCTTCCAGATTCAGATCTTCTTCTGATATTGGCTCTTCTATAGTGGGTTTTTTGCCACTAACACTAGCTTCTCTGGTGCTGTAGCTCCTTCTTAGAAGATTGCTGTTTATCCTGAGGTTCTCAGGACAGACATCACTTTTTCTGTGATTGTCGAAGTTGAGGCTGATTTCTCCAGTTCTTCTACTCTCGTAGATCTTTGCTTTTGCTCTTTCCGGTTGCTTTTTTGGACCGGATAATTTCCATTCAAGAGGAAATGTTACTTCATTCCAAGTAACTTTATGGATCTGCTGTGAATGGTTCTTCTGATTGGTGAGGAATCCAGTAGTAAGACCTGGGATATTTGTAATCCTTGTCTTAGGGGCTACTGTAGTACTCATCAGTTTATAGTATATCATGTATACTATTGCTAGTTCTTGCATATCTTCTTTCATGGATATACCGTCTGTCTTGACTCTCAGTCTGAGACAATGAGCTGCATCTTTCAAGCTGGTGGTGAAGTTGGGGAAGCAGTTGAAATATGCCACCTGGTCGCATAGGGATGCTTCAAGTGTTCCCAACAGACTAGCTTGGAAGTCTGTTAACCTGTTGTCCTGTAGTACACATAGGACAGAACAGTTTATACCTTCTCGAGCAAGCAGATTTATGCCTACTTGGACTGCTCCAATATGC
This sequence comes from Rosa multiflora, assembly GCA_002564525.1. Taxonomy (NCBI): domain Eukaryota; kingdom Viridiplantae; phylum Streptophyta; class Magnoliopsida; order Rosales; family Rosaceae; genus Rosa; species Rosa multiflora. The sequence goes on from BDJD01010949.1 coordinate 7,231, forward strand.
ATAAATTGATATTTTTTTGCTTGTGCTCTGGCAACTTCTGCTGGAGTGATCAGTAGAAGATCAGTCTCTCCACCTGCTGTTGCTGGGGTTGTAATCTCCAGTAGTTTAAAATAATGGCTGTCCATTAAATCAAACTTTCCTCTTTTATAGATCTGTTTGAAATCTAACTTGGGGATTGAGGAATTTTTTATTTCTTGTTCAATCTCATTGAACTCAAATTCTTCGGCATTTAGGAGTTGAACTCCTTTCTTTTTCCCAAAGATGCTTAACATCTTCATTTCTCTTTTTTCCGGGTTTTCATACCGGATACTAGTCTGACTAGTAGATGGTTCCAGAAAAATCATGTTAGGAACACGATTTGTATCTGGTTTTTCTAATGGTTTAAATCCATTAGTCTTCTTTTTTACTGTAGGCAATTTCTTTTCCTTCAGTATAGAATCCAGCGTTTTTTGCTGTTCTTTGATTTTTCTACTAACACTCGTTAGTTTTTCTTCTTCCGTTTTTGGAAGATCTTTGATATAATCTAGTTTGTTTTCCAATCTTTCCAATTGGTGGATTATAGCAGGATATTTTTCTAGAGTCGACTGACATCTAGATACTTCTAATAACAGCTTCTGATATTTCTCATCAGAAGATTTCAGTAGAGAATTTATTTTCTCTAATAACAATTCTGACATTGTCCCCATTAAGGAGGGGTTCTCCTCGAGCTGTTTTACAAGCTCTGATACCAGTGATGTGCGGATCTAACCAATGCTCAAATAATCTAGAGGTTTTTGTTCCTCTTCAAGAACATATAACAGATTATCAATCTTTTGCTCTATTTTATAGATTCTAGTCTGTAGTCTATAAATGATATCCCAATAGTTAGGTGACTCCCTATCAAGATTATCTCTATAAGCTATTAGTTTTCTCAATTTTTCTCTTTCCTTTTGCAGTTCTTTGCTTGTAGTTTTACAGATGGCTACTAATTCGAGTCTGTCAACAATCGAAATTATGAATAGTAAAGTGTACTGTTTACCTTTAGGATAGAGGATGAATTCGTATCATGCTTCTGTTTGAACAAAATAAAAATATGGGCCCACCACGTTTTAAAAAAAACAAAAGAACATACTATGCAAAAGATATCTTAAAGGATATGATCGGGAGAGAAAAAGGAAGAGTTGGGTGAGAGGGAAAGAAAAGGACAGAAGTCTGGGTGGAGAGGAACAAAAATAGTTTAGTGGGGGTTTTTGGGAAGTATTCTCTCAGAAACCGGGTGTATGAGCATTATCCCTAGATTTTATTAGTTTTAGTTGGGGAGTGAAATTTCAAGATCTGGGGAGTGAAATTTGCAAGAAAATAATTATTCTCAAATTAAATACAGAGGAAATACAGATCTACAAGTCCAGCCAAATCTCTGAAACAACCGTACGTTTTCTCTGAATCACCTCCCACCTCCATCGTTCTCTATCAGAGAGACCAAATTGCCTCCTGAGTTCTAAACCTCGATGTTCGGGAAAAGTACGTTTCTTTAAATCTCCTTCTAGATCTACAAATTATAAATATTTTGAGTTTTGATCCCGGCCCAGCTAGTTGGATTCTCTAAATCACCACCATCCTTGGGAAACCTGGATCCAACGGATTCAAAAGTCTTTTGACGCTACGCTCTGGAGAAGCAAGACATATCCTTTGTATCCTCAGCGTTAGGCTCAGTAGGTTTCCCTGAATCACCTGCATAGTTCTCGATCTGCAAAATATAAATCAAAACGAATCTAAACCATCAGAATTCACCGCCCTTTTGACAAGAAACAGACATGTCGTATAGCTAAAAACGCATAAAACAATACCTGGTGCATCGCTTTTGCTTGAAAAATTAAGGATTGTTTGCGCTGCTGTTCTTGCCACACAGGGAGAGGGAGGAGGGTGTGTGAGGGTGAGGGAGAGGAGATCTACCGTTACCTGTTCTAGGTTTCAGAGAGACAGATTCGAGAGAGAGCAAAAGAGGGCGACTAGCGCGATAAGAGGGCAAAAGTGGCGAAACCATTGATGAAACTTACCTTCAAGATATGTGTTATTTCAATCCGTCACTTACCGATGACGTTATGAAGAGCTGCTTGATGTTGATGTTATCTACCGTCCTATTTCAATCGGTCACTTACCGTCGATTTCAAAATCGGACGGTTGACAGATCTTGTCTCAAATCTGGTCCCGAATCTCATCAACTCTCGCAGCAGTCAGTACGTCCATATCAATTTTTTATTATTTATTTATTTTTTTTCCTCTTTTGCCCTCATCAACGAGAAACTCTTCCATCCTACAGTAACCATGACTGCCTAATGGTGGGCCGCACCAATCAAAACTCTCCACGTGGGATTTTTTTTTTGCAACTCATACCAACTGTTTGAAAACGAAACAACGATTAACCGAAAAAAAATAAAAAGCCTCTTAAACCTTCCGGTTAACTATTGCTGTTAAATGAAACCTTGCTCTTGTCATCTTCATCTTCATCCCCAATTCCAAAACCTGCTCTCGCAGAGCTGAGAATCATGCAGAGACCCCGTCGGCGCTGGGACGGCCCATGGGCGCCATCGTCCTCGACGCCATCGTCCTCGATCTTTGTCCCAATTTCGGAATCGGACTTTTCTCTCTTGGTAATTCGCTGTTCCTTTGTCACTTTTTACATTTGTTGTTCGTCGATTTCGGTTAATTTCTTCGACATAGGCCGTGAGAATTATGGATTCTTGAAATTGGAATTACCTTCGAGCATTTACCTCCGATCATTATCGGCGTAGTTAAATTTAGGCTGAATTTAATTTGTTTTGCTCTAAAGGCTATGGTTTTGTTATTTCGCTGTCAATAAATAGTGTAAAGACTGAAGATGAATGTGTACTTCATTTTTGGATTGAGTTATTGGTGTTAGAGTTATTATTGGAACGTTCAATCTTTGCTACCTCTCTTCAGATTACGAAGGGTTCCATATCTACTTTAGAAATGATACATAACCTCTGGGTGTCTTGAACTTCATTCTTTATTTGACCCAAGAAATATAAATAAGTTTTGGTGGTGGATATAACTGTTTGTGATTTTGATCTGTTTGGTATTGATTTAAGGATGTTATTGAGCATCTATTTTACCCTCTCCTTCATAAGCAAAACTTCAATGTTGGAGGAGATATAAATGATGCGAGATTGATAGGTTGGCTTACCAGCTCACTGCAGATTATGTTCTTTTCCTTCATAATGCGAAGTCATGAATTCATAAATGTCTACATTGATATGAGCTAGCTCTCTCTATATATGTTATACCAAAGATTCATTTTTGTTGTTGTTTCTTATGCGATATTGTTACTATATATTCAATACCATCTGGTTTTATTATATTTTGGGTTCATCATCAGCAATATCACGCTGATTATATATATATATATATATATATATATATATATATTCAATAATGGAACCATGACCATGTCCTGCTAGCAAGTGAGAAAGTTACAGGCCATTATGTGGGTTTAAAGTGGTTTATAAGGTCTGTGGGTTTCCATTCTTTGGTGCAAGATTATCAGATGTTGAAGAACATGCTGGGATGCACAGTGAGTACTTGTATATGAATTGCCCCATTTGTATTATTCATTAGCCCACGTCTGGGTGATCAACCTCTAGAGGAGTGACTTAGATAGGTTTCTGGGGTGAAAATTGTTGCAGTGGCACATACGTTTCTGTTTTGGTAAACTGTATCCTTTGTGGTGAGAATGGTACCCACCAGCTTGAGGATTGTCCTACAAGAGAATGGGCTCGTTTCACACGGATTAAATCATGAGAACGCTTAAATTCGAAGGGACGAAGAAATTAGTAATTAGAACCTTTTAGAAAATGCATCTTGCCTGAAGTTATATGCATGGTTGTGAGTAGTTATTGTGTTATAAGTTATGAATATGATATCGAGCTTGCACTTTGTGACTCAACTTATGGTTAATTGCCTAAAATATACAGAAGCTTAGGGATTGATCAGTGTCTTCTATTCATGTATTTTGCCAATCTTCTGTGTTGAGCAAGACCAGCGTGTCTTTTGTAGTGTACTCTGTACATATTTATCTATTCTTTTCCAGGTAAGCAGTGGAAAGACTTATCATAAAGAAAGGAAAAAAGTTAGAGAGAGAGCCAAAGATCATAGAAAATGATAGAGATCAGATGTGAAACAAAAAGATAGAGATATGATTCTACTAAGCATAACTAAATTCATTCCAAATAAGCATTACACTCCAATAAAAGAAAATACCATAATCCCAAACAAATGCATTCTAAAGCCTTCAAGAGTATGACGTAACATCAACAAAATCCAAGCTAACTCCCAAACTACTGTTATAAGCTATTTTCTCCATCGGTAGCATATTTCTCCCATGTATTTTTTATTTTATTTTAAAAGTCTTCTCCCCTGAAGTATCATAGCATATCCATATTACTAAAACTAGAGAGCAGCTGCACAAATTCATTTTTGAAACGAGTATAAATGATCGTACAATGAAATACACTCGTACAATGAAATACACTAAAAAGAAGAGATGGTCTTTCTTCTGGCCCTGCAAGCTTGTGGTTGTGTTCAAGAACAAAGAGAGTCGCTTTCCATACATCATTATCTTGCAATCCAAATTGAATTTTTGCTGTTCAGCCAGTTCTTGTGTCCAGCCTATCAACCTTTTTCACTTCTAAAGGATCACTATCTAGTTTAAAACCTTCTTTTGAACAGACATAATTAACTTGTCTCACAACATTGTTGGTTTTCCTCCTCTGCATTATCCGAACACTAAACCCCATTCTAGCACCATAATCACAATAGAAGTTGTATGCTTCTTCCTCACTATGCACAATTAGTCCATACAAGTCGTCATTATTACTAGCTTGACGATTCACAATCATTGAATCTTTACCCAAATCAGTTGTCTTGCTGTGTTCTTGATCATCTTCTACATCAATTATTGTTGCCATGTCAGCGAATAAACTAAATGTAACTTGCAGCTATAGTAATAGAACCAAAAAATGTCCAAAAGAATACTGTGTATATAACAAGTCAGTTCACGAAAGTCTTAACTTGCATGACTGTATGATTATTTATGAGTACTTAGGTACATGCATGATGTGTATGATTTGCATATAAGAACCAAGTACATGCATGATATGTATGATTACGTATACGAAGCCAATATATATTTGAATCTGTAAATTTCCTAGCATTCACAGCAACCTTTGACCTTTTGAATCCCATCAATAACATACTTAGCCTTCCCCGGTCCAAATCACACCCACTAAACCTCTCTTGTGACCCACCACCACTATGACGCTACAATCCAATTGCTTCGCTCATTTCACTACTTTGGTCACTCGCCTCACCCCGGCACCATCTCGTCAAAACCACCCTTAATATATAATCTCGTTGTTCAATTTCCCAGAAGCACCTAACTTCCTCAACTTATAATATACAGTAATGAGGTTATTCTGGAATTCTACTGAATGTAAGTACACGCATGATCGATCATATCAGACTTAAAATAACTTAATTGAAGACTTTGTTTACCTTGATTTCGATCTTTGGCTTCATCTCCATTCATTGTAGGAGATCGAAACTGCAATCTTTGTAGACGAATGAGAGGATGAATCAACAGTGAACACTTTGGGTGATGAGAGAAACGATAGTATTGGAATTTTATTCCTTAGGGTTTCTTTGTGATCTGATAAAAGAAGACCATAAAACTGGATAACGGTAGCAGCTAACAGACACAACGATTTTTTTGTTTTTTTTTCACATCGTTTTGGCTTACTGTTGGTTAAATGCAGGGATAATTTACCCAAATATGGGTTGTAAAAAAAAATCCACATGGGGAGTTTTGATTGGGGCAGCATACAATGTGGCAGTCATACATGGTTCTACTGTAGGATAGAAGAATTTCTCCTCTTCAACATCCAACACAATGACATGTCATATTAATTTTTTTTTATTTTTTATTTTTTTTCCTCTTTTGCCTCTCTTCAACATCCCACTTAGGGAAAAAAAAAGCCACAACTTTTGGAAAAAAAAACCTTAGAGAACGCGCCCCACACGCTGAGAACAGGCAAAAAAAAATTTCTCTCCTGGCCGAACCCTGCCGGCGCCTCTGCCGTCGCATTCCGGCCCGAGAGGGGATGCTGATGGTGAGTAGCGGTGGGGTGTCTAAACTGAGGCGTGGTCTGGGAAAGATGGCTGGATCTTCGACCTTGGGCTGGACAGACAGATCTCGTTCTGTCCCTCTCAGATCGGAGACGATGGTGGTTGTGGAGTAGCTACTAGATGGCCCTTTCCGGTGGTGGGATCTAACGCCACCATTCCGGCGATCTGTGATGCGGCGGACGTGATTGAAGGGAGGCCAGGTTTGGTAGCGATTTCGGTTCTGGTTGTTGTAGTTTGCAGGTAGTTGGATCTGTCTGCAGCGTGGCCAGGTGGCGCGGTGGAGTATTGCGGCGGCGTGGAGTGGTGATGCGTGGCAGCGGAGTGGTGACATCAGAGCTCGTCGGCGTCGGGAAGGATGGTCTGGGGCGCTTGCTCTCTGTTGGGGAAAGGGGTGTTTGGGCTGGGCTTCTTTTCTTGGGCCTCCCTGGGTTTGTTTTGTTTTTAGTTTCTTTAGGTTTTGGTGTGTCTGTCCGATTGGTTTTCTGTTGAAAATAAGTCTCTCCTCTTGTGAGCGAGGGTTAGGGTATTTCTGGGTAGTGTCGATGCCATTGTTTTGGTATCATGGTCGGTCTGTTGTGTCTTTGCTGGTCTTTGGGCGGTGCTTTTTGGTTATCAATGTGATGGTAAATCACCCTTACACGTGGTCTGGCGATTTTGGGTCGCAGTGTCTGAACGAGTGAAAACAGTTCATCGTATTGTTGGTGGCTGGGTTGTATCGGTACAAATTTGGTTGTTACTCATTGTAGCTCGCGGGTATGAGCGTAAAATTTAGTTAGGAGTTGGGCCTTTTTGACTCATGAATGGTCCCGTAATTATGGTTCCAATGCTATGTAATCTGTTAGATTATTAATGAAATTTTCATTTTCTCAAAAAAAAAAAAAAAAAAAAAAAAAAAAAACATCCAACTTCAACATCCAACACCATGACATGGCAAGAAATTAATGTGGCAGTCAGTACGTCATATCAATTTTTTATTATTTATTTATTTTTTTCCTCTTTTGGCCCGCTTCATTCATCTGACGGCAGTTATATTTCATTTGTGTCATTTATCGGTCTTAGTTATAATTCTTTTTTCACCTGCATAGTTCTCGATCTGCAAAATATAAATCACAACGAATCTAAACCATCAGAATTCACCACCCTTTTGACACGAAACAAACAAGTCGGATAGAAAACCTCTAAAACGCATAACAATACCTGGTGCCGCGCTTTTGCTTGACCAACGAAGGATAGTTTGCGCTTCTGTTCTTGCCACAGGGGGAGGGAGAGGAAGACGGTGAGCGGGAGAGGGGACGGTGAGGGAGAGAGAGGAGATCTACGGTTCCCCGTTCTAGGTTTCAGAGAGACAGATACCCACTTGCATGTCATGCAGAGAAATAGAGAGAGGCCGGCTAGGTCTCCGGCGAGAGAGGTTTTTGGAGAGAAGGCGGCTAGGTCTCCAGATAAAGAGAGAGGCTGGTCGTTCTTGTTGCGAGGAGGAGAGAGAGAGAGAGAGGAGAGTCCTTTCGTTGTTAATCTAGAGAGTTTTTTTTTTTAGAGAGGGTTTCTAGAGAGAGGTTTTTTTGGGGAGTGAAATTTGCACATTCCCTTTTACATTCTACGCACCTTTTATTTTTTTATTATTATTTCTTATCATTTCACAATATTTCTCTTCCAAAACTACCATTCTTTCTCTCTCCTCTCTCTCCATCCACAGAACCCCAAAGACTCTCTCTCTCTCTCCATCCACAGAACCCCAAAGGCAACCTCCCTCTCTCCGATCAGTACAACCCCAAAGACTTCGTCATCTCCCTCCAACGCCCCAGATGACGATTCTCGTCAAGGCAAGCGCCCCTGTTGACAGCCCAAGTCCTCAACTCTGTCTTCAACACCTCCCCTGAAGTCCCAGCTTTGCAATTCAAGCACAGTCTCAACAAAAAAAACCTCTGCAATAACAACTCCAGCCAAGTAACTCATATCCCCATCTCTCTCACTGAGCCCATCAATCACCTCCTCACTCACTAATGGTAACAAATTCCTAACATTCTCATCTCTGTTCAACCAAACAAAACTTAAACTCGAAAAAGACCAACCCGAACTCGAATCAATCAAAGGATCCTCTTGACCCAAATCCCTGCTAGAACAGCACACACTTATAAACCCCATAATCACTCCCACCAAATTCTTCACCTTCTTCGTCACTTTCTTCTCTTTCTTCAACCCCAAGTCCTTCTTAAACAAATCCAAAACAACGTCGTGTGCCAACCGCACCACCTGAATGAGCAGCGCGAATCTTTTTGAGCAACAGTAGGGAGCTGAGCAAGAGGAGAGTAGCTGAAACAAGTCCTTTGCGGCTGCGATTCGATCCAAGATGTCGCCTTTCAGGTGGTTTCGGCTCCGAAATGTCAATGCGGTGTAGACCCAGATGGATTCGAGAGGCGGGTCGACCCGAGCTTGCATTGGTTGGTAGAATTGTTGAATAAAGGGAGAGAATTTGGGGTTTTCCTTGTGGATTTCATCTACGACGGTCGGAATTGATGGGCTTAGCTTAATTTGGGGTTCGGAGTTTGGTGAATTTGAGGAAGTCGTGAACTCAATTAGAGATGGAACCATGGTGAAACTGGCGGAACCATCGCCGCCCTTTCGGCCTACATGGAGCCCGGCGACGCCATCATCGACGGCAATGAGTGGTATGAGAGCACCGAGTGCCGCATCCACGAGGCCTCCACCAAGGGCCTCCTCTAACTCAGCATGAGAGTCTCCGGCGGTGATGAGGGCGCCCGCCACTGCCCCAGTTTCATGCCCCGCTGGTTTCACCAGGCGTATTCCAACAGATGTGTTGAAGAACATCGGCGGACTTGAGTGGATTGAAGGAGGAGAGGGAGAGCGCCAAGGAGCAGACTATCCAGGCTATAGATTGCGCCCTTCTCGTGCACAAATGGGGTTTTGTGGTGTCATCGGAAAAAGATGGGGTTCTGTGGATGGGGAGAAAGAAGAGAGAGAGAGAGAGACAGAGAGAAGGGTAGTTTTGGAGTGAAATGATAAGAAATATTAAAAAAATAAAGGGTGTGTAGAATGTAAAAAGGGGTGTGCAAATTTCACCCTCCTTTTTTTTTTTTTGAGAGAGAGAGTCGCTTTCGTTGTTAGGAAAATTCTGCTATCCATCCGGGATGGATATCAGCCTGGACCTATCTACCGTTGATCTCTGCCTGAGTGGGTCCCGAGCAATGATGGCCTTTCATTTCCTGTTAGTGGGAGTTTGTCGTTAACGTTAGTGGGTTTGTGAAAAAAAATAAAGTGGGACCGATGTTAGAGAGGTGGAAACAGATATGAGAGGTAAGTCAGGTGCCATCCTCTCCTTCTCTGCCGAAACGCAATGAAACTGCCTAATGGAACCGCCTCATGTCGTGGCTTTCTCTGTATTTGGTTCAAACTCAGTTTTCGTATAGCCTTGAGACAAAGCAGGACTCGTCTCCATCCTCTCCTTCTCCCTCTGCCGAAACCATGACCAACACCAACATGGCAACATCTATACCTTTCATCACCATGATCAAATTCGTATGTATCAAGATTGGCAACAGGGCTGGGTTTTCCTATAATTTGTATCAAGATTCTGAACTAACCATTCAAAACCCAGCTTCTGGAGAAGCACCATCTATAAAGAACGAGCAATTATCGAACTGGGTACCCCAGATTCCCAACTAAGAGAAACTAGTTTATGCTAAGCTTTATATGGAACAATCAAACAACTTCAAATAAAGCATGGTTGGTGCAATGGCTAAAGCCATAAATCCATAAAGCAAATGTCGTCCTCTTCTCAGGCTCAAGCCACCTCAAACGGTTTTCCTATTCACTTATATATATACTAGCATTTTTCCACACATGCTCTGCATGTGCAAGCTATTAATTTTTTTTTTTCAGAAAAAAAGAAGAAGAAAAAAGTTGGTTATTGCGGAGAAAAGAAAGTGGGAGAGAGAAAAGTGGGTTGTGGATAATTTTTTTCAAATTTTTTAAAGAAAAATACATTTTGTAAATGTCTTAATTATCCTTGTGATTTAATTAATTCTCAAAGTTTATTAATATTCTAGGGTCAATTATGTCAAAATTTTAGATTTTGGCTAACAAACCCTCATCTCTTAATAATAGTATAGATATATATATATATATATTAATAAGAGCTTTGATGTTATTTTATTTATTCGTTTTCTGTCCCATATTTTAATAAATTTCACTTGTTACCACAAAAGTTAATTGAAAAAAAAATTACTAAATTTATTTTACAAGTGACATTGACTTGACCATTGTTATTTATAATTATAATGTTGTTTCTTCGTTTTTAATCAACTCTATTTGTTACCTCAGAATTGTTGGTTTTTGTTCTAAATACACCACATTAGTTACCAAAATATCAATTGAAAAGAAAATATTTGAAAATATAAATCAGTAAATTAATTTTTTTAGACTTGATCATATTAACTTAATTAATTTATACAGTATATATTACTATTCGACAAATACACGAGTATACCTTTCAAAACCAACAATGTGTATATTGCATATGAAGTGATGTTGATCTTTCAAAAGTGATATGAAGGTGGAAAATGAATTTAGAGAAACCGACCGTTGGATGGGAAAATTGGAATATTTCATGATTTTTATAAAAAACTCAGTCAATGTTTGACCACAATCATTTCTTCTTGTTATGATAACATCCAACGGCCGATTTTGATAAATAATATTTCCTCTACCTTGTTGGTTGTGGAATGTATACTTTTTCATATAACTAATAAATAAGTTGGACCATATTAGCAGACATATAAAGATTTTTTGCAATCCAAAAAATAAAAATTGGAAATAGATAAATTTGACATAGGCCTCATCAAAAAGCCCGCGGATCAAGTGGGCCGATGGAGGCCCGCTGGCCCGCAGGGCTTTTGGCCCGGCTCGGCCAGTCAAAAAACCCGCGAAAGCCCGCCTTGGTGGGCCGATGGAGGCCAGCAAAAAAGCCCGCAAAAACCCGGCCCGGCCCATAGGCCCGGCCCGTAAAAGCCAGCAAAATATTATATATATATATATATATGTGTGTGTGTGTGTGTTTATATATATATATATATATATTAATATATATGTGTGTGTGTGTTATATATATAGATATATCTATATGTGTGTGTGTGTTTATAAATATATATATATATAGACACATATAGATATATATTTGTGTGTGTGTTTATATATATATATATATATATTAATATATATGTGTGTGTGTGTTATATATATAGATATATCTATATGTGTGTGTGTGTTTATAAATATATATATATATAGACACATATAGATATATATTTGTGTGTGTGTTTATATATATATATATATATATTAATATATATGTGTGTGTGTGTTATATATATAGATATATCTATATGTGTAATCATTAAGGCATCCAAAACTGCAAATTACAACAATGTAAACGAACGGTTCCGGTTCTACAGATTCGGTTCGTTCGTGTAAATTGCAGTTTTGGACGCCTTAACGATCACCAAATTGGCTGAAATTTTGCAGAGGTGAT
>BDJD01010949.1:21002-31641 GCA_002564525.1 Rosa multiflora
TATGATGTATAAATATAGATTTATAAAAAATTAGTGTCTTTAAAAATTTATTTATCAACAAATTAGTATCTATATATAAATATAGATTTTTTTTGGTACAATATAGTTATATAGATTGTTATCTTTGGTTGTATTTGATCATTATCTATTGAATTTCCAAAGCTTGATTAAAAAAAAAAATACTTGTGTCTTTAAATATTTATTTATAAATAAAGCCCGCAAGGCCCGGCCCAAAAAAGCCCGCAAGGCCAAGCCAGGCCAGGCCCGAAAAAGCCCGCAAGGCCCTCTTTATATGGACGGGCTTGGATCCTTTGATTTTTAATAAAGCCCGGCCCGGCCCGCAATTATTTAAAAATATAGCAAGGCCCGGCCCGGCCCAGCCCGTTGACGACCCCTATTTTGACATCACCCATCTAATTGTAGCTAGCATATTAATAGGTATTGTATATATAAAAAAAAAAATTAACCCGATCCACTCACATTTCAACATCAACACAAAGCGGTCAACCATTTATACTCTTATACCTCCCTAAGGGGAGATGAACTGCGAGGACATAAACTTTCCGAAACTTTTACATTGATTGATACAGCTGATACCCATGAGAGTGTGAGAGCTGACAGATCGAAAAAAGTTGTTGTGAGTAAGCGGTTATGTGCATATTAGTTTTATGTAGTATTTAGGGTTTAGGATTGACCTAGTAGATCAAGACGTAAACGACGATGAAAATAGCTGAAATTTTCACCATAACCATTTTTTCTTATCATGATAACTTCTAACGGTCGATTTTGATAAAATCTATTTCTCCTACCTTGTTGCTTACGGAAGGTATATTTTTTTATACAACTAATAAACAAATTGCACCACATTAGTAGGCATGTAAGAATTTTTTGTGATTTAAAAATCGAAACTGAAATTGATAAATTTGACATCACCCATCCAGTACGTTGTTATTTTGACATCAAACAAAGCGGTCAACTATTTATACGCTTATACCTCCCTAAGGAGATCTGAACCACGAAGAGATAAACTTTCTAAAAATTTTACATTGGTTAATATAGCTCATACACATGAGAGTGTGAGAGCTGACAAATCGAAAAAAAGAAGTTGCGAGTGAGCGGTTATGTACATATTAGTTTTATGTGGGGTTTAGGGTTGACCTAGTAGATCAAGAGCCAAACGACGACAAAAATAGCTGAAATTTTGACCATTACCATTTTTTCTTATCATGATAACATCCAACGGTTGATTTTGATAAAATCTATTTCCTCCACCTTGTTACTTATGGAACGTATATTTTTTTATACAACTAAGAAACAAATTACACCACATTAGTAGGCATATAAAGATTTTGTGCGATTCAAAAAATAGAAACTGAAAATCAATAAAATTGACATCACCCATCTATTTATAGAGTATTAATATAAAAAAATTAACCACATCCGTCGTCATTTCACTTCAAACAAATCAATTAATCCTCTATATACTTATACTTACTAAGAGGAGCTGAACTACAAGGACATAAACTTTCTAAATTTTTTACATTAATTGATATAGCTAATACCCATGAGTGTGAGAGCTGACAAATTGAAAAAAGAAGTTGCGAGTGAGCGGTTATGTGTATATTAGTTTTAGATGTTATTTAGGGTTTAGGGTTGACCTAGTAGATCAAGACCCAAACAACCACGAAAATAGTTGAAATTTTGACCATAACCTTTCCTTAGCATCATGATAACATCAAACAGTCTATTTTGATAAATTCAATTTCCTCCACCTTGTTCCTCATGGAAGGTATACTTTTTGAAATATAACTAATAAACAAGTTAGACCACATTTAGTAGACATGTAAGGATTTTATGCGATCACACCACTAGTCCTTATCCGTAAAGTAAAGGAGTCTTTTTCTGAAAGGCAAAAAAAAGAACCTGGTAATGAGGTTGGTGCTCTCCTCGTCCTTAGCATTTGATTCATAAGTTAGGTCAAGAGTCGCCCCGACGACTACACCGTAAGGTGTTGGCACGCTTGCCCATTCAAAAAGAGATAATTTGCACCCAGACTGGTTTTGGAGCCAAACATGTCCAATAAATCAACCATAGTGAATTTAAAATCGCTAGCACTAAAACAAAATTTTCCAATATTGGTGCACTTTTTATGATCATTCATCATTCTTATAGGGTCCAACTCTATTATGCATGTACAAAAACCCACTTCATCGGAGCAGTCAAAAACCATTTAGATGAGGACCTATATAAAGGCCAGATCAGACACACGATCAACTGTCAGCGACCCGTTTTGGCCACCCGGCGACCGAATGTCACGCCCCCAAATCCAAGGTCAATATTGTACTGAAATATGGCTCGTGAATTTGTGACGTGAGTCAAAACAAATAAAATTTTCTTCTTGAATAAATCAATAGGAAGTAAAAGAAATTATATACATGTTTGAATAGTACTTTTATTAGAAACAAATATCGGTAATATATTTACAAAACCAAAGTTAAGCAAAATTCGAATCAGTACAGGTATTCACTAGAAATAGTAGTAGAAAAATATTATTTTATCTAGTAGGTTCATCCCGTTTCCCCAAGCATCTACTCAATACCTGAAAACAAGAAGGTGTAGCATCATGAGCAACACAAGCCCAGTAAGTACACAACTTACATTCTTATATTAATGTGTCTTATAAGAAATCAAAACTGAACAACCAAGTTAAAATGTACCAAGAACCATTTAAGTTCATACGAATTCTTAGATATGTATATATATACACACAATACACACACACATATATACAAATATATTCATTCGTGTGAATGGTTTGGTAATAAATCACATAGTCACATATTCTTATCAAACCAACAAATATTGTAGCATTAATATGTGAAATAACCTTAAAGCAATACATGCTTGATTCTCTTTTTACTAACACCTTCACATATTCAAAATATATCATAGATAGATATTTGATCAAAATAATATAAGTACACTTCTCTTTTTAGTGAATTTTCGGATTAACTGGTAACAATTCATAAATCCACGTGCTAGAGTCCATAATACCAAAGCACGGGTAAGCCAGATTGACTGGTAACAATTCATAAATCCACATGCTAGGGTCCAACGTACTATACCAAAGCATGGGACAGCAGCATACCAAGGACACTACCAAAGTATGTATACTCAAAGTAAGCAACCTTCCTAAGAGTATAATAGTGCACTATCTGTAGGGACTAGGGCCCAAGGCTAACTTCTCATAACACAACACACTTTTACCAGTAATTCACTTAAGCACGGGGTTGTTGTAATTACCCGGCTTCACAATTGTACTTTTCAGACATAATCAAATTCACAACATACAATCTTTATGAATTATAGATCGTAATATATGTATATATACACACACATATAGATACATATACTTAGGAATAATATCATATGAAAACATGTATAACATAATCGTATATCACAAATAAGTAAATTCACTAGCAAACAACATAATTAAAAAGAAGCTTATACATAATTGAAATCAAGTAAAACAGGTAATAATAAAACACAAGCATAACTATAAACAATTAAATTATAGTTAGTATAAACATTAAAAAGAAGCTTATACATAATTGAAATCAAGTAAAATAGGTAATAATAAAACACAAGCATAACTATAAACAATTAAATTATAGTTAGTATAAACATTAAAAAGAAGCTTATACATAATTGAAATCAAGTAAAATAGGTAATAATAAAACACAAGCATAACTATAAACAATTAAATTATAGTTAGTATAAACATTAAAAAGAAGCTTATACATAATTGAAATCAAGTAAAATAGGTAATAATAAAACACAAGCATAACTATAAACAATTAAATTATAGTTAGTATAAACATTAAAAAGAAGCTTATACATAATTGAAATCAAGTAAAATAGGTAATAATAAAACACAAGCATAACTATAAACAATTAAATTATAGTTAGTATAAACATTAAAAAGAAGCTTATACATAATTGAAATCAAGTAAAATAGGTAATAATAAAACACAAGCATAACTATAAACAATTAAATTATAGTTAGTATAAACATTAAAAAGAAGCTTATACATAATTGAAATCAAGTAAAATAGGTAATAATAAAACACAAGCATAACTATAAACAATTAAATTATAGTTAGTATAAACATTAAAAAGAAGCTTATACATAATTGAAATCAAGTAAAATAGGTAATAATAAAACACAAGCATAACTATAAACAATTAAATTATAGTTAGTATAAACATTAAAAAGAAGCTTATACATAATTGAAATCAAGTAAAATAGGTAATAATAAAACACAAGCATAACTATAAACAATTAAATTATAGTTAGTATAAACATTAAAAAGAAGCTTATACATAATTGAAATCAAGTAAAATAGGTAATAATAAAACACAAGCATAACTATAAACAATTAAATTATAGTTAGTATAAACATTAAAAAGAAGCTTATACATAATTGAAATCAAGTAAAATAGGTAATAATAAAACACAAGCATAACTATAAACAATTAAATTATAGTTAGTATAAACATTAAAAAGAAGCTTATACATAATTGAAATCAAGTAAAATAGGTAATAATAAAACACAAGCATAACTATAAACAATTAAATTATAGTTAGTATAAACATTAAAAAGAAGCTTATACATAATTGAAATCAAGTAAAATAGGTAATAATAAAACACAAGCATAACTATAAACAATTAAATTATAGTTAGTATAAACATTAAAAAGAAGCTTATACATAATTGAAATCAAGTAAAATAGGTAATAATAAAACACAAGCATAACTATAAACAATTAAATTATAGTTAGTATAAACATTAAAAAGAAGCTTATACATAATTGAAATCAAGTAAAATAGGTAATAATAAAACACAAGCATAACTATAAACAATTAAATTATAGTTAGTATAAACATTAAAAAGAAGCTTATACATAATTGAAATCAAGTAAAATAGGTAATAATAAAACACAAGCATAACTATAAACAATTAAATTATAGTTAGTATAAACATTAAAAAGAAGCTTATACATAATTGAAATCAAGTAAAATAGGTAATAATATGTCTTTCAATCGTTTTGTAGGTTATAATATCATGGCTCTAATTAGAAAATATTCTTCCGGTGCTCAAAAGAGAAAAGAGAAGCAAAAGAGAGATGCATTAGTTAAGCTTCAAACCGGATCTCTTAGTAAGTACTTCAACACAAATAATAAACAAGCACAGACTTCAGCTGATGCAAGTATACTTGAGAATGAGAATGAGAAGGATGTTGAAGAACATGATCAGTTAATGACTGAAAATGAGAGTGCATAACTGAGTCAAGGTCTTAATGCCAATGAAAAGGATGATCTTAGTCAGCCTATACATGAAAGTGGTAGTACAGACGAACCAAATCTTCCATTGAATGAGGAAGAAAATATTATTGCTGAAGATGATTGAAACAAAAATTTAAGTGCATAATTTGAATTAATATAAAATTTTAGTAAATGATTTTGGGATTGCTACATTGCTATGTTACAATGGGCCGGGGAGCCCCATTTTTCCTTTTGGCCTAGAGCCCCTAAAAACTCAGGGCCGGCCCCGGCTCCGGCGACATGTTGAGTTGCATGAGGTAGGAAAAATACTCCTCTTATCTTAGTCTACGTCATTGTATAATCATGCTTCGAGTTCGATCGAGTTTGGATCAATCTTGTTTTGGTTGGCTTATGATGCCGACGCGGCTGTTGTCACCGGCGGCTATTCTGGTTCATTCCCGAAATGATGATCATAATCCTAGCTAGAACACTAATCAATGTTTGGTCAAGTTAATCCCACGGCTTGGGCAGTGGGATAAAACCCGGGCAAGAGAGAAAGTGAAACTGTACCCCGTGGAAGAGAGGTTGTGATCAGAATCTGCGGAAATGGGGTTGATTTCGGGGATTCTGATGGGATGATGGCCGGCTGATGGTGCTCGACATTCCCGTTATCTAATTGTGCTTGCCTTGTGCTACAGCCTGCAGCCGCAGTAAAATGAGTTTTACTCAAGAGAGTTTTCTTTGGGTTGCGTTAGACAAACGCCGCGTGCATAGCAGGCACTGTTATCTCCCAATTGGACACCCACCTGGGGTGGACACCAGACGCTCTCTCGTTGTTAATCTAGAGAGTTTTTTTTTTTCAGATAGAGAGAGAGAGGGGCCCTTTTCTAGAGAGAGAGAGATTTGCTTTCGTTGTTATCTTTAATTAGAATCAGAGAGAGAGAGAGAGAGTCAAAAATGGGTCAGACGATCTGCTATGGCAAGCAATCTGCCACCGTGGTCACGCTATTCAATAAAATTTCCATCTGCCACGGTGGGCACGCCTTTCAATAAAATTTCCATTTGCCTGTCGCAGTGAGCAAGTCATATAAATTCAATTTTTTATTATTTATTTTTTAATTCTTTTTTCTCCCTTTATTCAATTGACAGTATTTTTATTTCATCTCTGTCATTTATTGGTTTTAGTTACAATTCTTTTTCCTTCTTAAAATTTATGCTTATAAATTTGTCAATAATAAAAAAGATCACATTGAGATCTTTCATTTGAGCCTAATATTGAATATATTTAAGCTAAATTATTTTATTACATAATAATTAATTCTGTTTTTATAGAAAATAATATAAGAGAAGAGAGAGAGAATCGCTTCCGTTATTATATTTAATTATCAAAATGGTTCATTACATATAAATGCATCTTTAAATGTTTTTTTGCTATAAGGCCACAAACTAGTGTTTTTTACTATTAAAGTCCAAAGACTAGACTCCATATTGGTTGTAGTCCGCATCAATTTTTCTTGTTAATTGCGGTCCAGTAATTCAGATGCCACATCAAATTTATTTCCTTTTCCATCGTGTTGACTCAATCGTTATTGATTTTTCTTTTTTACATGACTAATATGTCCTTATTGAATGTCTTTGCATATAAAAAATAAGAATTAATAGGATTAAAATTAGCAATCTGATTGGTAATTTAATATCATATTTGATGCATATTTTTCTTAAATTATTCTTATTAATTTGGTATAAAATTATGGAATTGATATGAATTTGAATAAGATATTTAATGTAAATCATTCCTAAAATTATTCTAACTTAAAAGATGTCTTTTATAAGTTAAGAATTTTTCTAAAGCAATATTTTGATAATGTTTTTCTTCAACACCAAAGGTTCTATGGTTGTGGTTCTTGTATGTAATGTCAAGTATTTTATGAACGTAGTTCTCCTTCTTTAGCATTAAGTTTTCTATGGTCAAGGTATTTTCTTGTCGGCCCTAAACAATTGTGGACCTTTTGGTGTAAATTATTCCATCGATGGTAGCTATTCTTCTTCTTCTTCATTTTTTTTTTCACATTTCCTTCTTAACTTACCTCTAACTTGAAAAAGAACATGCGTGTGTGCGCGTATATTGTTGGTTGACGAACCACTATTGAATCTTATTCTAAGGTAAACATTACCTAATTTTTGTAGTATATATATTAAGAGCTCAAAATTTCAGTATACCTCATATTAGGTATCTGCATATTAGGTATAGTACGTGACTAAACTTTTACCTTTGTTTTAGACATATATAGTGAAAAACATACCTCTTTATGAGGTGAAAATAATTACACCTCTATATGAGGTCTAGATTTGCATATTATTTTTTACGTTGATTTCGTGTTCTATAATTATATGTACCTTATAGGTAGGTTTATTTAATGTTCTTCACTTTCCACCTTTTATTTAGGTTTATACTAGAATACCATATTTTCTCTTTGCGAGGTAAAAATATATGCCTTTCTATGAGGTAAAACACTAATGTTTGCATACTTTTTGGTTAAATTGATTTCAAGTTCTTTAATTATACCTCGTAGTTAGGTTGACTTGATGTTTTAAGTTTTATATTGTTTAGTTATGTTTATTTTATACTTATTCATGATTTTTGGAATGATTATGTATAATTAATAATTTAAATTTCAATCTTTGAAAATTCCCACTGACATTCCTCCACATTTGAACCAAGTGAACTGCTTAGAAGTACCACATTAAACAACAATAAAAGCAATTAGGCATGATAATATGGAGGACTTCCCCTCAATAGGGAAATTTTTACTTAAAATCAAGCATCTTCCAACTTGAAAATGTACTAAGAAAACAATTGATTGCTGAAACTCTTCTCGAGCTTCACTTAATTCAGTTCGCATTGGTCCAAACTTTAAACCCTCTCAAATAATACTAGAAGCGTCCATGCACTGTGAAGTGTGAAGCATAGAATGACGTAGCTACATGAGCATTAGAAGGGTCAATTGACCCTGCTCACCATGTTGACCAAGTCTACTATGTCTTAGATTTATATTTTTATATAAGAGAAATTAATATAAGCTATTTGACTCATTTTGCCCTTTTTAATATGATAAAATATGTAGTTACTTTTAGATAGTTTATGAGACTGAGGCAGAAATATTGTGTTTCTTAATTTGTATCTATTTTCTCTCATTTCCTCTCCTAAAGTTGGTTTATCTAATATTTATTCATAGTGTTTTTTTTCTCGATTATTTATTATATGAAGAAATTTTAGAGATAACAAAAATTTTCTCTTTATATTGTTAGGTCATCCGATTTATATATTAGTAACTATGTAAATTTGACCCCTCTTAACAATGTTGATGGCTATACCACTTATTAGTGACATGTGAATATTATTATCAATATTTATCCTAGTACCTACGTAGCATACTACTTGCGGAAATCATTGTTGAAAAAGCTGCATGCTAATTGATTAAGGGCATTAATTTTGTATACTTGAGATCAGGTCTTTTCTGTTCATCCCAATTGTAAAAGTATCCTTCTTTAATTTGAAACTTGAAAAAGATTAGCTAACGTAGAATCCATTTCCATGATAGACGAGTAGTGAGCTAGTGATTTAACCTGTATAAAGACCAAAAGAGAGAAATCAAGACCAGTTTCACCAAGTGCTCGATTATAAGCAAGACCATCAAAAGTAGAATCATCCTCCACAGCCATGGCCAACCATTCATCGACCGTTTCGTCACAACGAGCCTCCACAATTCTCACACCGCCGTCGTTACACGTGATGAAAGGCCGGCCTGTTTCAGATCTTCGGATTCTCCTGAAGGCAACGAAGTAGAGTGGGAGAAAATGGATGAACATAGGCTTCTTCAAGTCAAACACCGTAAGCCCCTCGACTGCATCACTGTTGAAAAAGTAGACCCCTTTGATGTAGTGTAGCTTCATAGCCAAGTCCATGTTGGCAGCTCATGGACCTTCCGATCGGTCACCTTTCCTGGGACGACGGACGACAGTCTCATGCTGGACTTGAGGTGGTGGATGTTCTTGGTTGATGCTGCCACCATTTTTATTTTTTAGAGAAGAAAGTTATATCTCTCAAACATAAATACATAATCATACTTAGTTGGGAAACTAGCAGTTGTGAGTTTAATTAACTACGTACTATTCTCGCCCTAATTAATAAAAATACCCATTTTAATTAATTAATAAAAATACCCATTTTAATTCGATTTGAACGGAATCTGTGACAGATATCTGCTGCATCCAATAAGAGGATGCATAGCGTATGGATCAGAATGAAATCAATCAAATACGTAATATCATTATGAACAAATGAAAAGTATCAGTTACCCGCCATTATGTTTGTCATGATAAGTACCGGTACAGAATTAAATGTTTTTTTTTTTGGGTCAAAGTAATCAAAATTAAATACTACCGTATTTGAAAAGAAGATGAAAGAAGAAAGTATTTATGATTTAAACAAAATTTCTCTTTGTACTATGAGTTTAGAAAAAAAAAAAATCTCTTCATTTGTATGTGTAAGACTAAGGCCCAATTTAGGATTGCTGTGCTGTGAGAATAAGTATTTTTGTTTCTGCTGTGAGAGAAATCACTTTTGAAATTGCTGTGAGAAAAAACAGTTGAGTGTTTGATAACTATTTTCAAAAGTGCTGTGAGAACGAAAAACAATTTTTAAGTGTTTGGTAAGTTGCAAGTAAAAAGTGTTGTGGCTGGATATAATTACCAAAATGGATACTACTAAAATACTAAATACTATATAATCATAAATACTAAATATAACCGTACCAAATTTATGATTATATAGTATTTATTGTTTTATTTATGATTATATAGTATTTAGTAGTATTTATGATTTTAATTTGGTACGGTTATATTTAATATTTATGATTATATAGTATTTAGTAGTATTTATGATTATATAGTATTTATTGTTTTATGATTATATAACCATACCAAATTAAAATTTGTCTCATGTAAAAGTATATGGAGATTGGAATGGTCTACTCATTTCATGTCATAATCCCTTTATATAAGGAGAGAATTACAATGGAAAGAACAATTACAATGATGACATTAATTACTGATTGGTTCGTAATCCATGCTGATTGATGTTAATCGGTAATTGCTTGATTCCCTCTCCGTCAATCACTTTGACGAAGGCACACAATATGTTTTTCCTTTAACACTCCCCCTTGTGCCAAGTCAAAGACGAAATGGTGCATGAGTTGTTGCCTCACTAAAAACCTTGCCAAGTAACAATAAAAACCCTGTGGGACAAAAATA
>BDJD01010949.1:40246-53272 GCA_002564525.1 Rosa multiflora
TGTTTGAATTCACTAGCCTCATGTCTCGATTTCATCAGACAACAGAAGACCTAATAAATTTCTGTCGTCTGATAAATAAGACGACAGAGGAAATCTGTCGTCTGATGCCCCAAGAGACGGCACCGTACTAGACACGTCTGATGCCCCAAGAGACGGCACCGTACTAGACAACAGAAATTTTTTTAATCAGACGACAGATCTCCTCTGTCGACTGATAGCTTTTTTGGCATAGTGTGACATGCCTGAGTTGATATTAAAGACCAAGCAAAACATACGTAGATATAATTCATATAAACCACAGCAAACATAAATCTGAAGCATAATACGTTCTCATTAAACAGTAACCTAAAGAAATTGGCTAAAGCTAAACGGAGCTCCATGGCACAAAAGAACCTAAACATCAGTTGAGGGCAGATTCGGCCCCCAACACCGGCCCAGATCCACCTTCGACCACAGATCCACCCAACTCCGGCCCAGATCCACCCTCGACCACAGAGCCAACCACAGATCCACCAAACTCAGGCCCAGATCCACCCTCGACCACAGAGCCAACCACAGATCCACCCAACTCGGTAAAACCACCCTCGACCATAGAGCCAACAACAATTCACCCAACTCCAGCCCAGATCCAACCTCGACCACAGATCCACCCAGGTCTCGGCCTCGTCCTCTCACGTTTCCCCCACCTCGTCCTCTCACGTTTCCGCCTCGAGCATTTCCAGCTTGGCCCCGTCCTCCCACGTTTCCCCCACCTCGTCCTCCCACATTTCTGCCTCGAGTATTTCCAGATTGGCCCCGAGAAACTCTAGCAAGCAAATGGCGGGTAGAACGATCAAACCTAGGTGGCGCGATAACCATCTTTCCGTACTTTTTGGGTTCAGCCATTTTTTCTCTGTTAACTTTCCCCAAGATTTTTTTTGATATAGATTTAGGGTTTCTTCAATTGCAATGCTATCCTTTATATAGCAGTCCCAACGCTCACCCATTTTGCAATTACCAATGTAAGAGCAAGTTCACCCATTGGGTCACCAGGGCAGGAAACTATTCACTGCCACTGGATCTTTGCTTCCACCCGTTGGGTCAAGGTCACCAGTCAGTTACTGTTCATCGAATATTTTATAAAAAAAATTTTTGAAAAATGAGAAATGTATGATGTAAATAAATAATATTGATAAACAATTTGAAAATGCAACCAAATAAAATTTTATTGGTAGACAAATTATATGTCCACCGACACTCTTTTTTTTTTTTTTTTACTCCACCGACAGTTTTATCATATATACTCCACCGACAAAGTTTTTGAAAAGTGTGAAAATATTTAAAATTCCACCGACACTTTTATCATGTACACCACCAACAAAGTTTTTGAAAAGTGTGAAATTTTTTTTAACTCCACCGACACTTTTATCACATGCACACCACCGACAAGTTTTTTGAAAAGTGTGAAAAAATTTAAAAATCCACCGACACTTTTATCACATGCACACCACCGACAATTTTTTTGAAATGAGTGAGTGATAACCCACCAACACATTTATGTGTGAAAAATTTCAATAAATAGACATGATGTTTTCACTACATACACACACCATCCGAGCTTAACAAACGTTCACCGTTTTCATATCTCTAGCATTACATATTTCCTAAATTTCCCTCGTTGCAATGAACAATTTGTGGGATCAAATTCGACGGTCTCAGGATGAAGATGATGGCCACCAATGCCATTGTCATCGCTGCAGTCGCAGAAGAATCTGGAAACCAACACCAAGGGTGCGGTTCTCATCCGGGTCGTGCACCAAATGAGGAACGACTTAGAGAAGAAAGGGGCAAAGGTATGTTGGCCGACTACTTTGTCAACTGGCCAGTGTTCAAAGATCCGGAGTTCCGAACACGTTGCAATGAACAATTTGTGGGATCAAATTCGACGGTCTCAGGATGAAGATGATGAAGAGATGATGGCCACCAATGCCATTGTCATGGCTGTAGTCGCAGAAGAATCTGGAAACCAACACCGAGGGCGCGGTTCTCATCCGGGTCGTGCACCAAATGAGGAACGACTTAGAGAAGAAAGGGGCAAAGGTATGTTGGCCGACTACTTTGTCGACCGGCCAGTGTTCAAAGATCCGGAGTTCCGAACACGTTACAGGATGAGTATCAATCTCTTCAAGCGTATATCTACTGACCTTTGCCAGTATGATCGTTACTTTGTTTAAAGGTCAGGTGCTACAGGCAAAGTTGGACTGCTCGCTTCAATGCTAGTATCAATCCTATTTGTGGCCTGTGTAAAAATGATGTGGAAAATTTGGATCATATTTTTCGATCGTGCCCAAAAGTTTGGGATGTTTGGTCTATGGCTAATCTGAATCAGAGCCCTACTACCTTTAATTGTTTTGACGATTGGATTGTTTACATGTTTCAGAATGCTCCAATGGATGCTTTGGAAAAATGTTTGCTTCTTTGTTGGCAAATATAGAAACAGCGTAATGATGTTTTGTTCAGGGACTCGGAGTAGAAAATAAGAATTCAATATGTTTGGAATGCTTCAATAATATTCACCCCCAAGAATAGGGTTTATAACGTGATACAAGAGTAATCCTAATAGGAAACGATCTCCTACAATTAGACAGAAAATATAATCTACATCTACAAGGAAAGTAAATATTTACAGAATATTCTACACTCCCCCTCAAGTTGGTGCATAGATGTCAATCATGCCCAACTTGTCAATCGAGTTGTCAAACACTTTCCTTGACACTCCTTTCGTAAGAACATCTGCTAACTGATCTTCTGTATACACAAAAGGGAAACAGATGATTTTCCTGTCCAGGTTTTCCTTAATGAAATGTCGATCTACTTCCACATGCTTAGTCCGGTCATGCTGAACAGGATTATGAGCAATTTCAATAGCAGACTTGCTATCACCATGCAAATCCATAGGCTTCTTGAGCTTAAAACCCAAATCTTTCAACACATTACAAATCCACAACATCTCACAGACTCCATGTGCCATACCTCGAAACTCAGCTTCAGCACTTGACCTTGCAACAACCTTCTGTTTCTTGCTACGCCAAGTCACAAGGTTTCCTCCAACAAAGGTAAAATACCCAGAAGTAGACCGTCTGTCCGTCTTATCACCAGCCCAGTCTGCATCTGTGTAACCCACAACCTCCAACTCTTCCTTTTTTTCAAACAACAAACCCCTTCCAGGTGCCATTTTAAGATATCTCAAAATACGATACACTGCATCCATATGCTCTTCACTAGGACAATGCATAAATTGACTGACCACACTCACAGCATAAGCAATATCAGGCCTAGTATGAGAAAGATAAATAAGTCTTCCTACTAGACGTTGGTACCTTCCTTTATCAGTTGGAACCTGATCCGGATAGATGGCGAGGTTGTGATTCATCTCGATCGGTGTCTCAATAGGGTTGGAGTCGAGCATTCCGGTCTCAGCTAACAAGTCAAGTACATACTTACGTTGGGACAAAGAAATCCCCTTCTTAGACCTTGCAACTTCAATTCCAAGGAAGTACTTCAATTGCCCAAGGTCCTTCATCTCAAATTCCTTAGAAAGATACTTTTGTAGAGCCTCCATCTCTTTTAAGTCATCCCCTGTGACAACCATATCATCAACATATACAATTAGAGCGGTAATCTTCCCCTGACGATGTTTGATGAACAAAGTGTGATCTGAGTTGCTTTGTTTATATCCAAACGCCCTCATGGACTTAGAGAATCTTCCAAACCAAGCTCTTGGAGACTGCTTCAAACCGTAAAGAGACTTCTTCAACTTATAAACCTTGCCAGTATCATAAGGCAATTTTTTCACTCCTGGAGGCATGTCCATATATACTTCTTCCTCCAAGTTACCATTGAGGAACGCATTCTTCACATCAAATTGATGCAGAGGCCAATCTTTATTTGCTGCAAGTGAAATCAAGATTCGAACAGTATTGATCTTTGCTACAGGGGCAAACGTCTCTTCATAATCAATCCCATAGCGCTGAGTGTAACCTTTGGCAACTAATCTGGCTTTGTACCTGTCAATGCTCCCATCAGCTTTAAGTTTTACTGTAAACACCCATCGGCATCCAACAGTCTTCTTTCCAGCAGGCATAGTCACAATATCCCAAGTCAAATTTTTCTGCAAAGCCTCTAGTTCTTCATTCATCGCTTGAGTCCACTTAGGATCTGCCAAAGCATCCTGTACACTACTAGGAATAGATACAGTGGATAATTGATCAACAACAAGTGCATGTGACCTAGACAACCTATGGTTAGACATGTAATTAGCTATAGGATATTTAGCTTTGGTTTTGATGTCTAGTTCATATTGTTTCTTAGGAATGCCCTTGGTAACCCTCTATGATTTCCTAGGCTCAATATTATCTACCCCAGATGATTCATTCGAAATTAAAGGTACCTGAGGAGAAACATTCGCAGCAGATTCTTTAGTTGACGGTATAGAGAGGGGGAAGAACTCTGCATCTGTCATATTTGACGAATTATGATGTTGGCTAGAGGACCCCACGGTATCACCATCTATTATGGAGGACCCCACGGCATCACCATCTATTCCTTTTCCACTTTGTCCTTTTTCTTGTCCAATTTCTCTTCCTACGGCAATTTCATTGTTTCCTTGGCAGATGGAGGGCCCCACGGCATCACCATCTATTCCTTTTCCACTTTCTCCTTTTTCTAGTCCAATTTCTCTTCCCACGGCAGTTTTATTGTTTCTTTGGCAGATGGATGGACCCACGGCAGCAGTTCCCTTTTCTTTTTCTTTTTCGTTTCTCACGGAAGCAGTTTTCGTTTCTTCAGTTGGAGAATTCTCTTCTTTATCTTTTTCGTTTGCTATTTCGCTTTCAGTTGGAATTTCAGTTGGAGAAGAATTCCCAACTCCAAATCTTGATTCCAAAGCTTCTAATTCTTCAAACTCTTCAAATGCAAATAAATCTTGAGGATTTCCTTCACAACCTCTCTCCCCCTGAAGGGAAGACTCCGAAACTCCCCCTAAATAATAAGGCTCAGATTCGCGAAATGCAACATCAAGAGAAACATACATAGTACCAGTAAGAGGATCATAACATCGATAACCCTTTTTGAATTCCGCATAACCAACAAATATACACTTACGGGCACGGGGATCAAGCTTGCTGCGTTGAGGCTTGGGAATATGAACATAGGCTACGCATCCAAACACGCGAGGTTCAAGATTTGGTAACGACGGAAGTGACATAAGTTTCTGAAGTTTCTGCTGAGGATTTTGAAATTCAATTACCCGAGAGGGAGTACGATTAATGAGGTAAGCGGCGGACTTCACAGCTTCTCCCCAATATTCACGAGGTACATGCATGCCAAACAAAGAGGCACGGACAACTTCAAGTAACTGGCGATTCTTCCTTTCTGCCAATCCGTTCTGTTGAGGAGTATATGAGTTAGAAGTCTGATGTCGAATTCCATGAGATTGCATAAACTCCTGCATAGGACCATTAATATATTCTCCGCCATTGTCGGATTGGAAAACTCGAATATTCTGTTGGAACTGTGTAGACACCATCTTGTGAAACTCTTTGAACATGGAACACACATCACTCTTGTTCTTCAACAAAGACACCCAAGTCATACGAGTACAATCATCAATAAAAGTCACATAATATCGAGCTCCAGAGAAAGACGGGATCTTGTAAGGACCCCAAACATCACAATGAATTTTCATAAACGGAATGGGACTTCTATTGAGACTAGGTGAATACGAAATTCGATGACTTTTAGCCAGTTCACAGATATCACAACGAAAATCTGAATCACTAACAACCGAAAATAACTGAGGTTGTAGTTTCTTAAGATAACTGAAAGACAAATGACCCAAACGACGATGCCACAACCACACTGTTTCCTTAGCATTCTCTACCCCATTGACCTGATTCACTTGTCCTAACAGCTGTTGCTCTCCACTTGCTGTCAGATCCAAGTAGTAGAGTTTCCCCCTTCTGACACCATAACCAAGAATCCGCCGAGTCAGAATGTCCTGAAACACACAGAAAGAGGGATAAAAAGTCACAATACATGCTAGTGCTAGGATAATCTGGCTAACAGATAGGAGGTTATATGCTAGTGAAGGGAAAACCAATACAGAGTCAAGGGTTAATGTGTCAGATAGGACAACAGAGCCTTCTCCGGTTACTGGAGTTGGAGTACCATCAGCAGTAGAAACAATACTTTGAGAGGAGGGTTTCAGCTTTTTCAAGAGGCTAGGATCATTAGTCATATGGTCAGATGCACCTGTATCAATTATCCAAGAACTATTCACAGACACCTTACCCCTTATACCTGACTGTGCTACATTAGCGGAGGCATTAGATGGTTGCTCTTCCTCTGCAGTAGCCACAGTAGCTTTTCCAGGGTTCTTTCGCGGTTTCTTGGTGAAATCCCACCAATCAGGGTAGCCAATTACTTCATAACACCGTTGCTTGCTATGACCCAAATTTCCACAGACCGGACATTTTGTATTTGCATATGGATTTATTTTACCCGGAGAGCGGTGTGGTGGAAGAGTTGAGAAGCCTGGGGAAGGACTCTGTTTGTGTTCTTGAGCGATGGTATGATAATGGTCGATGATTGGAGGCATGTGGTGGAGTGCAAGAGTCGCAGGGTCGTCCATTAAGCAAAAAGTAGAAATCTGTACGTGACAAATAAAGGGTGCAGCAGGTCTTGTCGGTGGGCCGATGTGAAGCAAGTCTTGTCGGCTAAAGTTCATTAAACAATGCAGCAGGTTGTGATGTTAATTAAACAATGGAGCAGGAGGACTTGTCAGCTAGTACTTTAATCCAACAAAGGTACTTTGACCAAACAATGGTATTTTAATCAAACAAAGGTATGCGGCAATAATCTGATTGTTTTCAAGGATTGTTTCGAACTTCGATATTTCGGTATTTGGGAATAGCTTGATTTCAATGGTTTGTGATGTTTTACGGGATTCGGGTTTTGGGTTTCAAAAGAGTACGGTGCAAGTTCAAACTTCAAAGGATTGAACCTGGCTCTGATACCAAGTAGAAAATAAGAATTCAATATGTTTGGAATGCTTCAATAATATTCACCCCCAAGAATAGGGTTTATAAAGTGATACAAGAGTAATCCTAATAGGAAACGATCTCCTACAATTAGACAGAAAATATAATCTACATCTACAAGGAAAGTAAATATTTACAGAATATTCTACAAGGGTTCAGTCCGGCTTCTGTGGTGCATGCTTCAGCCTCCTTTTGTGCTGCCTACAGGACCCAGAACCCCCGTTCTGTTACGACTTCCAATAGCTTGAGTGAAGTCATTAAATGACACCCGCCTCCTGAAAACTTTGTCAAGCTCAACTTTGATGGGTCTGTTTCTTCTTCCAACCTTGTGGCTGCGGGCTTTGTTATTAGAAACCACTTTGGTGACCCCATTGTTGCTGGTTCGAGGTCAATTGGATCTTCAACGGTTCCTTTGGCTAAATGTACAGCTCTAAAGGATGGCCTGTTAGCGGCTAAGCGTTTTAACCTGGACCATATTTTAGTGGAGGGTGACTCGTCCCTACTCATCAATTGTGTCAACCTCAAGTGTGAAGCTCCCTGGATGTTAAAATCTCTCCTCCAAGACATAGCTTCTATTGCTAATTCCTTCACCAGCATCTCCTTCTCTCATGTTTTTTGGGAAGCGAACTTCTTAGCTGATGTTGTTACGTCTACAGGATCAGGCTCGTCTCCTAGAGTTTGGTTGCAGTGTCTCCCTGTTTTGGCACTCCCTGCCCTTTACTGGGACAAGTTTAGCTTTGGTTGCCCGAGAGGCTTTTCGTTGTAATTTTTCTTCTTTCTACTAAAAAAAAAACAATGGAGTCAAAAGTCAAAACAATATGTAAAATTTGACTCTCCTAGTGTCATCACTATTCATTTAATTTTTGCATCTCCAACCATCTTTTTTTTTTTTTTTTTTTTTTGAGGGAAACTGAGATTTTATTCAAGAGATCAAATAGGAGGATGAGTCTCCTCTTGTACAATGTCTAGAATACAATATGGAATAGAACCAAACCAAGTTTCATTTTCATCTAATTCAAAAGCCATATTGGCTAGCCTGTGAGCAACTTTGTTGCTCGTTCTAGGTGCAAAATAGATTTGTACCCCTTGAATGTCCATCATCCCAACTCGAATGTCGTCAACGAGTCAAAAGCCAAAATCATTGAATAAATTAATCATTTTAGAGAATTAATTAACTACAATATGAATTTATATATATACATAATTATGTTATATAATATATCGTCATTAGTTGAATTTTAAAACACATTTTTCTGATTTTTTAGAAAATTTTCTTTTAGATTTTCAAATTTTTTTTGTTTAAAACACATTTACTTTATTATTAGCCATTAATCCATATAATTTTTTGAACCGTCAAATTAGATATTCCCACAAAATATATTTAATTTTTTATTTTTTGGATCCTAGCCTTCTTATTTTTACTGCCAAGAGGTCTCCCAACCTTTCTTTTCAGAAGCACCACTTGCTGCACCCCCGGATTCCTCAAGTCTGAATGCCTCAACTTCCATATCAGGGCAGCCCCCTCCCAGTATGGACTTCAATTTCTTGAGTGAAGGATTACCTTTATATTTACGACCTATATTATTTGAATCTAGTCCTACTGCCTTCTCAACTGGTACTACCGTTACCTCCTCCACATCTGCAAGAGCAGTGTCTTTCTCTCTCCCTTCCAAACGCCGAATTGAAACAGATCGCTTACTTTTAGGCCCTGTTTGGTTGGTGGAAGGGAAAGGAATAATTTTCCTTTCCATTGGGAAAGTGAATCCTGAGAGGGAGAACCAATTTCCTCCACTTTTTGCAGGAAAGGAAACACTTTCCTTTCCCAATGTCCAGATTCTGGGAAACAAACATGGCCTTAGAAGTAAAGGGCATCTGCACATGCGCAAACAAAGAATATGAAAGGTTACTTGTAATCTGAGAAAGAAAAAAAAACACATAAATAAAGAGCCTTCAGGTTGAGGAGGAGCAATCCTCCTCGAAAGCCGTAATTCACTAGCCGGCTGTAGCGCTGTGCACTTCACACCTGCTTGAGTTATCATGCTGCATTGCGGGCATCTATGTCAACCACATGCTCAAACCTAAATTTCAGAATAGGCACAATACCTGTAGCAAGAAGAAGAAAAATCTTCCATCTAACATTCTAGGTTTAGAAACATGATGACAAAAGAGAATTCAAAGCACTCCCTTCCTTAACAATGTCTTATCATAATCCAAGCAACCCCCAAAAAATTTTCGATCAGTGTGAAGTTCTCAAGCTCCTCAAAGGGACGCATGTTAATGGTTTACAAGAAAATAGGATTTGAAAGACTTTCGACTAGGTCCTCCATCAATCTTGCCAAGATCGTCTACTCCACCACCCACCACCAAGGCAAGAGAGGTGGCGAAGCTCGCGGTGACGGCTTCAATGGAAGGCATAATTGAGAAGGCTAGGGTTTGCAATTTGCGGTTGCTGCAGCTGTTGAGAGAAAAACTTCTAGTCATGATACACACCTACTTTTATTATAAACCATTTATGGCACGTTTACTTACTTGGAATGGAAAATAATCATGAATCGGAGACAAGTGGAATGGGAGAAGAAAGGAATCGGTATTGATTCCGGAGGAATGATTTCTAAACCCATCTCCCCCCTTCGTAATCGAATTCCTGAGTATTCAGGAATCGATTCCTGATAAATAGGTGGGACCTACACCAATTTCGATTCCTTCATGTGTCAGTAAACACAGGAATTCTTTTACCTGAAATCATTCTGATTCCTTTATATGTTAGTAAACACAGGGGTGTTTTTATTCCGTAATCATTCCATTACATTACATTCCATTCCATTCGAAGTAAGTAAACGTGCCCCTATCGTACTTGTTATTGAGATGATACTAGCAAACAAAATTGCACTTGCAGGTTTAACTTCAATTAATACAAAACACTTTTACAAGTAGTAAGTGTAGAAATTTTCTTTTTAGTCTTGCCCACAAAAAATTAAAACTAAAAAAGAAAACAAAAAAAGCTACATCATCACTCGTCAATAAAGAATGAGTGAAACTGTGAAAGAAGTAAAGTGATGTTTGTTTTTTTTTTTGAGGTGAAAAAGTCACGCTTTTATAGTATGAAAACAGTGATGTTTGTTTTATTAACTAGATAGATAATGATTATTTTAATCGACTCAAAACTAGCGCACCTAAAACCTCATACTCATAAATGACCAAACTTTTAAATATCATGTCATCAAAATAAAAATAAAAATAAAAACTTTGAAATATCAAAAATATATCAACGGTATGAATAATAAAAAATATCAATATAAATAAATGTCTGAAATAGTGAAAGAAGTAAAGGAGATGTTTATTTGATACTTACTCTATTTAAAAAAACATATTGAACAAATCCTATTCCATCACGAGTTACAGTGATTCAATCGAGTTACAGTGGTCTAATGTGAATTAGCGCGATGAGTTGCTGACACACAATAAATATACATGTTATCTTGTGTTTATCTTCCTATTGTGACAATGACCAAAATATTTATCTTTTTATTTAATTTTTTTTTGTTTGATAAAAATGGGTGTCAAATTCAACCTACTGTCTAAAAAACCTAAATAATTACAAGAGCAATTCTAAAAGGAGAAATTTTATTCACACATACCAAATTACTTAATGCACACCCCCAATTTTTGAAACTTTTTTTAATACGTTTTTACCCCTTTTGATAAAGATGAACAAAAAGAAAACTACAAAAAACCGAAAACAAAATAAAGAAAATAAAAACTTTGACCTAGAACTGGAGATAACCAGGACAACCAAGATCCTACATTCAATAACAACACAACTAATTTATCCGTGCACTCAAAAAACTTCTCATACTCTATTCAAGTTTTTTTTCATGAATTTAATAGGCTGAAGTAACAAATTCAAATTTGAATATTAAGCTCTTGAGTTTCTCTACATATTTAGGACTCCAAGTGGTCTACGATCTGCGAGCTTCCTGGGGATTTCAACTTTCTCATGGTACATTGATTAATTGAAAATCTTGGAGGTTAATTAAATGGGAAATTAATATAAAAAAATCTTCTCTCACTATGTCTCCATTGATTGTTTGTTGAGTTTCATTTGCTTGCCAATTTCCTTCGATTTGGTTTCACTTGGAGGATGGTGGTATGGGTCATAGAAGTGAGACCGTGAGAAATAGGGTGCAAGATTGAGGAGCAGCATGCTTGGGTTCTATTTGGCATAAGGAAAAAGATGATGGATTTAAGGAGTGTGTATAAAGTAAAATAAAGAGGGCATAAGAGGAAGTTTGGGGAAAAAATTTAGACAAAAAAAATTTAAGACGTGTATATTAAGTATATAGGAGTGTGTGTATAAAATTTCTCAAGCTTCCAAAAATTTTAATTTTTCTCTATTTTAGGAAAAAATGAGCATATTTTCCTCCAACAGATTCTTTATAACTATCCCTATTTTAGGGATAGTGAGAAAAGAGAAAATCAAGTTTTTTAAATTTACAGCAATATTTAATATTTTAAAGAAGAATTATGGACATTTTAGAGATTATTGTAAAATAGTGAATCTGTTAAGTTGAAGAAGAAAAAAAGGCTAAAACTTTGACTTTTGCTTCCATATAATACAGAAATTATAGGGAATCTGTTGGAATAACATGACACTACAATGACTAAAAAAGAGCACTTAAAATTTGAGACCCAATTTATAGGAAAGCTGTTCGAATAACACGACACTACAATGACTAAAAAAGAACATAGCGTTTAGGACGCTAACCACCTCGCCCAATAATGAATCCTAGCAAAAACCATCGAAGCCACCATGCAAAGCAGTCCACGCCCTTTATCACTGGCATCATGGAGACAAATGTGAGAGCATATCACAGTCAAGGAAAGTCAATACCACTTATACGTACCATGCCTTGATAGCAATCCATGTATCACATTAGAAGAGACAACTACCACGATCAAACCCAAAGAAAGTCAACACTGTTCAAGGAAAACCTAATTTGTGTTTAGCCCAAACCCTAGGTTACTTGACCTAGTGGTAATAGGATTTAATTAGAAGGATCCCGAATCCTAATCATTGTAGAATTACTTTCCTTGTATGATTGAGATTCTATGCATTGCAATCCTCTATATAAAGAGGCTCCTATTATCAATGAGAATACACAGCAAATTCCTCTCAAATTCAGTTTCTCTAGAACACGTTATCAGCACGAGCCTCTAACCCTGAAACCCTAATTTCGTAGCCCTCAAAATCCTGCAACCACCGCCCCACATATCGAAGCCCTAATCCCAAGGAGCCCAGAACTGGCGGCAGACCCACCGGAACCGGCCGGAAAACCCCTGAACCGGCCGTCGGAAAAATCGGACCGGTCTCTGCCCCTGCCGAGCCCCTGCCAAGTGCTGCCGAGTACCTGCGCGCATCTGCCGAGCCCTTGCCGAGACCTGCCGAGTGCCTGCGCGCATCTGCCGAAGCCCCTGCAAGCACCTGTCGACATCTGCCGAAGCCCCTGCAGACCCCCTGCGACATCTGCCGACAGGCTGTCGACAGTCCCTGCACGAGCCCTGCACAGCTGCTGCACAGCCTCCGCATACCCCCTGCAGCGCCCCTGCACAGCCCGGCCTAGCTCCGGGCACCACCGCCTGCCACCAATTTCCGGCCACTTTTCGGGGACCTCCTGTGACCTTTTTCCGGCCATCTACAGTAGCTTTTTCCGGTCAAGATTTCCCGCCATCTTTTAAGGTAATTTTTCTAAAAGTTCCCGTTTTTGAAGTTTTTTTTTAATTTCTTCTTCTTTTCTCGGGGACTTCCAACATCCCTTCTTCGACCCCCCTTTCTTTTTCATAGGGGAGACCAATAGCCGAACTGTGGGGGTTCGTGCTTACTCCAAGCTTGGAGCTTGTAGAGTCCTCCAAACTTAGAGTTTGTTGAGAAGAAAACGATCGACCACAT